>CAJPEV010003679.1:0-28812 GCA_905338385.1 Darwinula stevensoni | reverse complement strand
CCCCCCCCGCCCCCCTCCCCCCCCCCCCTCCCCCCCCCCCCCGTTTCTCAGGAAGGACGTAACGTTGACGCTGATGCCACTTCCGTCTCCCGCCGACGTTCGACCGTGTCTCCCCGTTTCCCATCGGATGCGAGGGGCCGCTTCTCCTTTGCGTTAGGTTCAGAGATTTGAATTCGGTGTGAAGAAATAGAAATAAAGGTATTCGTATCCTTTACGTAAGATGCCATCGGAGGTCTCAGTTTTTTCTTGATTTGCGGTTTTCGGACCTCGCATCACCCCCGACGAACCAAGCGGAGAAGCAGATGGGAAACTAACCCGCGGTGAGAGTCTTCACTACTTCAAGCGAATCGAATCATCGCATTTTATCACGGTGAAATCAACAATTCGTTCGATCGGTTTGGAATGAGCGGATTCGTCATGATGGCGAGAACGCTTATTCCATCTGCTTTTCTCTGACTTCTGTACCCTTGCCATCATCTCCAAAAACCAATTCCTTTTTTTTTCCCCAACCGACACCCTTAAGAGCACATGGATCGCATGAATGAGATGAAGACTACGCACCACGAGCTGACCTTCACGGTCCCGTCGCTCACAGATTAAAACTTCTGTCTCGTGGCAACAGAGCGGAGAAACCAGGAAACGGACGTATTCCTCGCCGATTCCTTTCCGCCGATTTTCTTCCTTCTTTCTTCCCACGCATTCGCAGTCGTGCAATTCAAATGGCCTTTTTACGGGCATGTGTGCCGGATTTCGACACGCTCTTCGCCAACCTTCAGCTTCCAGCGCTTTTCTCGGTAACGCGGATTCCTGTCGCCCAAAAGGAACGAACGCCGCCCTCGTCAAATTCCAAGAGTTTACGCCATGCGACTTCCGTTTCGTCGGCAATCATCGAGGATCACGAGCCTCGCGTGACCGCGTGGCAAATAGGGAACCGGAGTTATCGCGGGGAATGGCGAAGGGGAATTCTCGATCATCTCGTCTTTCTTCGAGGATCAAGAAGCGAAACGATGGAATGTCCAAGTTACCGACATTAGAAAAGGTTTGGGAAATGGTTTTTGCGAAAGAACACGTTAATCTCCTGCAAACTTCACGTTTGAGACTGGTGGATGTGTCACAAGTTTTTCATCGTAAATTGCAGTCTCACGGGGCCGAGTGATGGGAGGAAATGACCGGCACATGCTGTTGGGTAGTGAAGACTTTGTCAAGTAGGCCAGCGTTTTATTTTCGTCTGCGGCCGTTCGGCGACTGTCGGGGACGTGGTACCGGATGATGGTGTCTTTAAAGCTCTCCTTAAAGCTCCTCGGAGCTGATAACTGAGGTTAACCGGCAGATTTTTTAAAAGCCCTTAAGCCCAAAATGAAGTATTCGTGGGATCCTAAAGGAAAGACCCCATTCGCACCTCCTAAATAGAGAGGAGGTTTAGTGTATATCCGATGAGGAGAAATGAAAGAAGTAAAAACGATTATATGTTTATTGAACGAAATGTCCAGAAAACGGACAAAGAGCGAAGGACACGACGGATGAGTCGAAGTGGAAGGAAAAGAGTCGAAGTGGATTCACCTCACCATTATCGGCCATATCTACACGAAGGAAAAAAAAAAAACAAGAATGACATGAGACACCAAGGAAGTAACGGAAAAACGAAGTGGTCTCCTGTTTTTTTTGCGGGCTTCAGATAGTTGCAGATCTAATTCAAGTGGTTTCATGACGAAAAAAAATGGTAAGGAATCCAAGGCTCTTCCTCTATGAATTTAGATTTCTTGTCGCATTTTTGGGCTTTCATATATCCGAACATTTTTGCCTTGCATTCTAAACCATTTAGAGCAGGGGTCGGGAACCTTTTTAGTCATGTGAGCCATATTAAGATTGAGCCAAAGATTTTAGGAAATTTTTTTTTTTTACTGAAGTTGGCAGCAAGCATGCGCATTCATGATACATGAGAAAAATGAGGGACAGCCATGTTTTTAGCCCTGACTCATGAGCAGATCTTTTTGTTTCATGGGCCAAATTTGGCTCATGAGCCATAGGTTCCCGACACCTTATTTAGAGTCTCAAATGGCGCTTTTTCAACGGAATGTCCAATTTGGGAGGATTAATGCTAATGTGCTCACATGAATCAAAGTTTTACCAGCAAGACGTTTAAACAGAAACTGTCAATGAGAGAACTATTTTTGTTTTTCGGATTTGAAAAATTATCTTTTCAGCCACTCTTCCGTAATTCCCAATAACATTACATTAATTTTATTTATATTAGGAAAGAGAACAAATGCCAATGCAATTTTCTTGGGAGATAGTTACATTATGTTGAATTTCCAGACAGAATCAAACATGAACCATCAGTCATCAGTGAACGAGGGGTAATCGGTTCATACCCCAAAAATATTATTTAAAAAGTTAATTAGAGGCACAACAATTTCAACATTATTTCAAAGAAATTACTTCTTAAATGATATTTTCCTCAGCGATCGATTGATCTCGTTCAATGGTGATTAAGGGAAGGAACAAGACAGTGGACAGGTTGTGTGGCATCTTCCTGGGTTTTTTTTAACGAAGGAAGGACCAATTAAGAAAGAGGCTGGAAATGTCACAATTTTCTGATTGAGGATAAAGAAAGGAAGGAGGTGGAGAACATACCCCCCTCCTCCGTGGCCTCCACCGAAACCGCCCTTGCCGAAGCCGCCACCTCCGTAGCTTCCACCATAGCCGCCCTTGCCGAAGCCGCCTCCTCCGTGGCCCCCACCGAATCCGCCATTGCCGAAGCCGCCACCTCCGTAGCTTCCACCATAGCCGCCCTTGCCGAAGCCGCCTCCTCCGTGGCCCCCACCGAAACCGCCCTTGCCAAACCCGCCTCCTCCGAAGCCCCCGCTGCTGCCGAACCCGCCTCCGCCATACCCTCCTCCACCATACTTTCCGGGCTCTGGCTCTCCCAGGACGAGAGCCACCGCCAGCATCACCAGCACCCCAAGGACCAACTGACAGAAACAACTCCTCAATGCTAGGTACTGGGTATGCTCACTACACATTCTCTCACTCATGCTATGCAGGAATTCTCTTCCGGTGGCGTATTTATTTTGCTTTTATCCGCGACTCCAAAATTATTACCTATTGCTCCTTCCTTAGTCGCTGGTTTCATTTCATGAAATTATTACTTGATACGATGAGTGCAAAAGGATTTGGACTTAACCATTATGTAGGGAAGCATTTTATGACACATACGACCAAAAGAAGAAATTCAGCAATTTTTTTCCCGAAAAGCAGATTGAAAATTTAAAAATGTATTTTAGGATACATGGATGACTGTTGTTCAATTGAACATTAATTATGTAGAAAATTTTCAAAAAATGTTTCCAATAAGAAATCCTATGATGTATGGGTCTTCCCGGGTGATTCCCACGAACTCCCATTACCCGGATGAGGTTACATTTCATTCAGTGGACAATCCATATATGAAAGTTACTGAAAATCTGCTTGAAGTGAAATTTCACATTAAAACACGTGATTCGTGCTTCTCATGGAAACAGAAATTCTCCATGTTGCAAGTCGAAAGAGAGATGTTGATAATTTGATGTGGAATTCATCAGAAATAGGCACAGTTTATGGACAGTAATAAGAAATAAGTTTGAGTCATTTTTATTTCACATAAACTACATTTCGAAGGGATGGTGGGACGGGAAAGCGATCGTGCAACGGTCAGTTTGTGAAAGAGATGGTCAAGAAATATGGACTCACCAGGACTTTCATCTTTCTGTCACGGGACGAATAGAAGCACAAAGAGAGCTGGACTGTAGGAAGGAACTGACTCAAATAAACGGAAAGGCTACTTATATAAGGGATTTCGAGGTTTCCACCCGTCGACGAAGGACTTCTGCGGTTTCTTCGTGGAAACAATCAACAACAAACATCACTGTGGGAGGGCGGGGGAAGGGGAAGTAGGAGAGGGACCAGTTCCGCTTTCGCAATTCGATCGTAACAGCTTGATCTGTTCGGCCCTCGGTTGGCAATATATACTTATTGGCGACCATGTGGGGACATACCGAGGGACGCTCCGTAGGACGTGTTGCAAAATTCCTGTGTTGACCTTACATATTGATCGGTGACCATCTGTCCAGTACTTTTCTGGCCTCTCCAAAGAGAGTCCATAGGTTTCCTTCCAAGCTTTCTCCTTCCGAGCGAGCAGGACGAGAAATGTTCCCTAGTTCAAACTTGTAGCTTTCTTTTTCTTTTCACAAAAACGAGCCTTGTGTCTTCTGGTTGATAAATAGTGGAGTTTCTCAGCTTCGCGAAAGCATCTCCGGCGTGAGAGAGAATTGGATTTCAGACTTCTGCGTAGGGATGATGTAGGTGTCGCAATGTCTTTGAAACCTGACTATATCTTCGATACACTTAACGACCCTTCAGAAGTTGCCGTATTTCCATTGAATCGTAGTTGTAAATGATACCTTTTTATTGAATTTTGCAACGAATGAAGGCGAGGAATAGCTGAGCTCGAATTATTGATGCTACGCTTGCTTGCGGGCCTTGTCTCCATTACTCTGTCTCGAATATCGGGACAATATATGATGAAGTGTCCGATTTTATTGATTCCAATCATGAAACACGGTTGTACTTATGGAGTCTTTACTTAACCATTCCTTGAGGGACGATGACAGGGAAGATCAAAGGGTACTTTTGTACACTGGGAAAAGCGAGAATCACACCTCCATCTAATGGCTTGAATGATAACTACAAATTTTCCTTAAAACTTTCAAGTGCAATTTGGGCACAATGGATTATCAGGATCACACCCTCCAACATTGGATCGATGATGGAGTGTAGCTAATCCCACTTTTTTATGTCGAATTGATGCACTGCAAGCAACAAAATGGACACCTTTTGTCAACTGCAAGTCATAGTTTCCTTAGTTTCCTTAGTTTCTAAGTCCTTAGTTTCGTTGTCTTTTTCCCCCGAAAATTCCCCAGGAGAGGCTAACCAAAGGGGGAGGGGGGAAAACGGAAAGAAATTCACATCTTCGTTAAGTGAGATTCAGTGATATCCAAAACCCCAGGGAGATGGAGCTTCAAATTTGTTGCATCGATTCTGTGTTGAGAGGGAGAAGTAAGCCAAATTTCGTTGCTGCTGAAAGGAATACAAGGAGGTTGAATTTTTCTGCGTGAAGGTGTTGAAGAAAGGCAATAGTCGCTTCCGTGCCTATTGATGACATCGTTGGAGGGACGGTACTTCGCCAATATCTAGCCGATCATACATCATCCAAGGTGTTGTCTACTAACCCGAAAACGCTGGTTTTGTCCATCATTTTCTCCCTCTGAGGCAGAATGGAATCATTCTACCCCCAGGGAAGGGATGAGGAACTGATCTCACGGATGCGCCAGAAAGCATGAAGGGTAGATTATACCCCGAAATGTTCTATGTTCAGTATTATCAGGGGAGGAATACGTGTGTATGGGCTTGGTGTTAAACTAGTACAAATAATTCTAGTACTGCAGATAGAACATTTCCCACCTAAGGGAAACCCCCCCGGGCAATTAGCAGCGCGAATATCGACCCCATGAGGGGCCTGGTAGTTATTCCAAATAATGGATCAATATTTATATTCATTGGCATGAAATTTTTATCAAATATTGGGGTGTTACTGCCTCAGTATTCCAAGACCTTCCCGTGAAACTTGCTACACCTAGTAAATTCAAGGGAAGATCAACCTCTGTACTGTTCTATGCCTCCTGTCTATCCAACGGTTTATAACCACATACCCCTGAAATACCGGCTGAAATGTGCCATCTTGCTTAACCAGTCGGAACCTGGTTTGTTCCAATGAGTTAGATAGATGGCTCGCCCACAAAGAGCTGTATTAGCTGCCCGATATCTCCGATGCGCGTTCGTCGTGAGCAGCCCACTGCGATGAGGGTAACCAGTCCCCAGCTCAACGCCAACTTGAGGTCACCGTGGTATGGTGTATTGGGGTATGAGTTTTCAATAAATTCGTATTTACGTACCGAATCTGTGTCGGACGACAAAGGAATGCGCTTTGAAGTCAGAAAATAGCCAATTCGGCACACCTGAAAGAAGTATTGCTGTTGAATGCGTCATTCGACTCTCACGACACGCCCTTCAGGCGGAATAGGAAGTACCATCGCTGCTCTTACGTCATCGACTGCTTCCTTCAGAATCCGTCCTCGGTTGGCCAAGGAGCGAAGTTGGCATTGACGTTTCGTGAAATTCCGGAGAGCAAGGTCTCGGAGAACAGGAAATCTCGCTTTTGCAACATCTCAATTTCATTCCGTTTTTTTTTTTTGCCACTCATGGGAGGTTTCCAAGGAAATAGACGAACCATGAGAAAGATATTAACTTGTGGACCCAGTTCCCTAGGAAACTACCTTGATTCTTCCAGATCCTCTCGCGCATCCTTCCTCCCCTCGTTCTCCTTCCTCTCCTACCAGGACGTATCCTGGCACTCGCCTCCTTGTCTTCCGCCTCCACGTGGAGAAGGACAGGGACGCTCCCTTGCGAACATTCTCTTTCGCTCTTCCCGATCTCATCTCCGATCACCGTCATGAATGACTTCTCCTTTCATACCCATCGTGTTTACTCCTGCAGAAAAGGCGAGTGTTTGGGACGTCTCCCTGAATGCATTCCTCGCAGAAAAGCCACTTCCCCCAATCATGTGATATAATTACCTACTTCAGATGAAACATACCCTCTTCAGGGAGGAATTTTTTGACACAGGAAAAAAACGCTTATTACAGGTGTTGACTACTTTGAGAGCTGGAGGGAAAATGATACCAACTGCAATGAAAACTCCCAATAAATTGGCAATATCTATGGCATGGGAACAGTTGGGGCTCAGTTTTGGACTAATTTAAAATGCATTGAATCAAATTTTCACATTTGTGGCCGTATTTCTGAAGAGATTATCTGGCACTTCTAGGCGTACAAATTATTGAATGTTAGGGCTATTCCCCCTTTCAATTATGTATTTTTTATCGCTCAAAACAGGCTGAGCAGACGACAGGACGCGGGGCAAAGGGGAAGAGAAGCATGAAGAACGTGCGAGATGAGTTCCACGCTTTCCAAGGTTGTTTTCGAGAGAGCCAAAACATCGATTTTTAAGATATACAGCCATGAGTCGGCCATATAATGGTCAGAGAATTTTCTCCATTTTTCGCAAGGAAGTATCTCGGCAAAAATTCTTAGGAGTGAACTTTTTTGGCTCGAATTGTAGTATTTCTCGATACTTCCCTCGAAAACACTCTTAACAGGACCCATCAACTTCGTCATCGGAATCTACCAAGACTAGTACGATTACATCGTACTAGTCTTGATAGATTAATCTAGCCCTGCTGAATCCCTAGTAGACTAGCCCTGGTGAATCTGCAACCAGAAAGGCAGCCAAAAAAAATACAAGTCTTGGAAACAGGACCAATCCTCTTGACGGAACGGGTATTCAGCCTTCGGCAACGAGCAAGGATCGCCTCAGCTCATCTTCTCGGCTTGAAGGAGACGTTAAGACACGGGAGGGGATTATCCGACCATCCCTGCCCGTTAAGAATTACGTTTAAGAGTTCAAATCCCAAGTGGTAAATTTTACTTGCCTTACACCTTCGTGAGCAATATTGCGATCATTGTTTCCCTTCTTCGAGTCAAGACCCTCTTGCCAACCCTTGAACATTTTCTGCAGCCTGCAACCGTTCTGAATGATGACGGAGTCAGTGATGAATCAACGATCAGTGCCTCTCCTGCCGTTCCTGGAAAAATCGCTTCTGCAGAAATTTGCTCTGTTCGATTTCCGCTTGAAAATTTATGCTGGACGGATGCCCGTCGTACGATGGGATTCTTTCTTTCCGAGCCTTTCTTCGGCGTTTTTCGGGTCGGGTCGAACGGATGTGGCTGGTTTGAATGGAAATGAAAATAAGTTTTCATATTCTTAATTTGCGGTTTTAAGACTTCGCAACTCACCTCGCTACCTCGTCACGCGAATCGAATGATCATATTTAATGACGCTGAAATGAAATCACGTTTTATCATTTTGAACTACTTTTTCTCGCCATCCTTATTTTCATCACGGCCATCTGCTTTCCTCTGCAAAATGAATCCTTGATCCCAGCATCTCAGGAAACCAGCTCTTTTTTGCCTTAAACCGACACCCTTTTAGAGCACCTGCATCGCATGTATAAATGAGATGAAGACTACGCACCACGTCGAGCTGACCTTCACGGTCCCGTCGCTCGTTGGCTGAAACTTCTGTTTCGTGGCAATTGAGCGGAGAAACCAAGAAACGGACGTATTCCTTTCCGATTCTTTTCAAACGTCTCTTTTTGCTTCGCACACATTCGCAGACGTGCAATGCAAATGACCTTTTTATAGGTATGTGTGCCGAATTTCGACACGCTCTTCACCAGCCTTCAGCTTCCAGCGCTTTTCATGGTGACGCGGATTCTTGTCGCCCAGAAGAAACGAACACCCCCCTCGTCAAATCTCAAGAGTTACGCCATGCGACTTCCGTTTCGTCGGCAATCCTCAAGGTTCACGAGCCTCGCGTGACTGCATGGCAAATAGGGAACTTAGGGTATCACAAGGAATGGCGAAAAGGAATTCTCGAATTTCTCGGAATTGCGCATGTCCATCATCTCGTCTTTCTACGAGGATCAAAAAGCGAAACGATGGAATTTCCAAGTTACCTACAATAGAAAAAGGCTTGGCAAATTGTTTTTCTCAAAGAACACGTTAATCTCCTGCAAACTTCAGGTTTGAGACTGGTGCTTGTGTTTTAAATTTTTCGTCCATGGGCTTTGCAGTCTATCGGGGCCAAGTGATGGGTACAAGCTTCTATGGGTACAAGCTTACTGTTTCTATGCCTGTTTCGGACTGCACAGCAAAGAAGGAACGTAGAAGGAGATGTACTTATTTGTGTCCTTCGTATTCGCATGCGTATTTCCGTGGGTACCTTTTTGGGTATGTGGTCCAGACGTACTAGAAGATTCAGCTAAAAAGATTGCCCTTAAAATAATATGGACTTCCTAAATATTGTCTCCATGATGACTGTAGAAGCCGCCGTTTATGAAACAACTGGCACGTGTTGTTGGGTAGTGAAGACTTTGTGAAGCTTTCAGCGTTTCATTTTCATCTGGGCAGTTCGGCGACTGCCTGAAACGTGGTGCCGGATGATGGTGTCTTTAAAGCTCTCTTTAAAGCTCCTCAAAGCTGATAATTGAGGTTCACGAGCAGGTTCTTAAAAGCCCTTAAGTCCAAAATGAGGTACTCATAGGATCCTAAAGAAAAGATCCCATTCGTACCTCCTAAATAGAGATGAGGTTTACGACACGCATCCGCCCCACCTCCGGCGCCCGCCATCAAGCATTACATATGTGAAGTATATCCAATGAGGAGAAATGAAAGAAGGAAACACGATTATATTATAGGTTTATTAAACGAAATGTCCAGAAAACGGACAAAGAGCGAAGGACACGACGGATGAGTCGAAGTGGAAGGAAAAGAGTCGAAGTGGATTCACCTCACCATTATCGGCCATATCTACACAAGGAAAAAAAAACAAGAATGACTTCAGACACCAAAGATGCAATGGAAAAATGAAGTGGTCTGTTTTTTTTTTGAGGGCGTAATATTTTTGCGGACCTAATTCAGGTGATTTCATGATGGAAAAAAGCGTAAGGAATCCAAGGCTCTTCCTCCATGAATTTATTTTTCTTGTCGCATTTTTTGGCTTTCATATCTCGTATATCGGAATACGCTTGTCTCGCATTCTTAACCATTTAAAGTCTCAGATGGCGCTTTTTCAAGAGAATGTCCAACTTGAGGGTATTAATGCTAATGGGTTCACATGAATCGAAAGTTTTACCCACATGACGTTTAAACAGAAAGCTCTCAATGAGAGAATATTTTTGCTTTTCGGATTTAAAAAAATTAAAGTTTCAGCCAATCCATCTTTATTTCGTATAAATTTCCATTAAACTTATTAATTTTGAAAAAGATAAAAATCCCAATGGGAATTTTTTGGGAGATAGTTACATTATGATGGAGTTCCAGACAGTATCAACCATCAGCCGTCAGTGTGCTTGGGGGAATCGGTTCATACCCCAAAAATATTATTTTTAAAGTTGCTTAGGGGCAGAACTAGTTCAAACTATTTCAAAGAAATTACTTCTCAAATGATATTTTCTTCAGCGATCAATACAATCTCTTTCAATGGTGATTAAGGGAAAGAACAAGACAGAGGACTGGTCCATTGTGGCATCAAGTTTTTTTTAACGAAGGAAGGGCCATTGAAGAAAAAGACTGGAATGTCAATTTCCTGATTGGAGAATAAGAAGGGAAGGAGGTGGAGAACATACCCTCCTCCTCCGTGGCCGCCACCGAAACCGCCGTTGCCGAAACCGCCTCCTCCATGGCCCCCACCATAGCCCCCACCGTAGCCGCCCTTGCCGTAGCCACCTCCTCCGTGGCCCCCACCGTAGCCGCCCTTGCCGTAGCCGCCTCCTCCGTGGCCCCCACCGAAGCCGCCTTTCCCAAACCCGCCTCCTCCGAAGCCACCGCTACTGCCGAACCCGCCTCCGCCATACCCTCCTCCACCATACTTTCCGGGCTCTGGCTCTCCCAGGACGAGAGCCACCGCCAGCATCACCAGCACCCCAAGGACCAACTGACACAAATAACTCCTCAATGCTCGGTACTGGGTGTGCTCGCAACACATTCTCTCACTCATGCTAGACAGGTATTCTCTACAGGTGGGGTATTTATGTTGCTTTTATCCGCGACTCCAAAATTATTAATTTCCTATTCCACCTTTTTTAGTCGCTGGTTTCATTTCGTGAAAATATTACTTGATACGATGAGTGCATAATGGTTTGGACTTAACCCTCATCTAGGGGAAGTATTTTTTATGACACGTTCTGCCAATAGAAGAAATTCAAAAATGTTTTCCCTAAAAGTAGATTGAAAATTAAAAAATACATGGGTGACTGTCGTTCAAAGGCACATTAATAAAGTAAAAAATTGTTCAAAAAATGCTTCCTATAAGTAAACATATGATGTATAGGTCTATCCTGGTGATTCCCACAGACTCCCCTTACCCAGATGAGGTTACGTTTCATTCAGTGTGTAATCCTCATAAGAAAGTTACTGAAAGTCTGCTGGAGGTGCAATTTCCCTTTAAAACACGTCATTGAAGCTACTCATGGAAACAGAAATTCTCCATGTTGGCAGTCGAAGGAGAGCTGTCGATAATTTATTGCAGAATTGATCAGAAATCAGCACAGTTTATGGACTGTAATAATAAGCAAGTTTAAGACATTTTTCTTTTACATTAACTTCACTTCGAAAGGATGGTGGGACGGGAGTGCGATAGTGTAACCGTCAGTTTATGGAAGAGACATAGTCAAGAAATATGGACTCACCAGGACTTTCATCTTTCTGTCACGGGACGAATATAACCACAAAGAGAGCTGGACTGTAGGAAAGGACTGACTGAAGCAGACAGAAAAAGCTACTTATATACTGGATTTCGAGGTTTCCACCCGTCGACGAAGGACTTCTGCGGTTTCTTCGTGGAAACAATCAACAACAAACATCACTGTGGAAGGGCGGGGGAAGGGAAGCAGGAGAGGGACTAGTTCCGCTTTCGCAATTCGATCGTAACCGCTTGATCTGTTCGGCCTTCGGTTGGCAATATATATTTATTGGCGACCATGTGGGGACATTCCGAGGGACGCTCCGGAAGGCAAGTTTCAAATTTCTGCGTTGTCCCTAAACATTGATAGCTGACTAACTGTCCAGTATTTTTACTGGCCTCGCCATAGAGACTTCGTAGGTTTCCTTCTAAACTTTCTCCTTCCGAGCGAGCAGGACGAGAAATGTTCCCTAGTTCGAACTTGTAGCTTTCTTTTTCTTTTCACAAAAACGAGCCTTGTGTCTTCGTCCGTCAAGTAGGTAAATAATGGAATTTTTTAGCTTCACGAAAGCATGTCCGACGTGAGAGAGAATTGGATTTCAGACTTCGACGTAGAGATACTCTAGGTGTCGCAACGGCTTTGAAACCTGACTATATCATCGAGAAATTGAACTGCCCTTTAGATGATGTTACCGTATTTCCCTTGAATCGTAGTTGTAATTGATACATTTGTACTTAATTTTGCAGCGAATGAAGGTGAGGAATAGCTAACCCCGTGTTATTGATCCTACGCTTGTCTGCGGCCTTTCTCTCCATTACTCTGTCTCGAATATCGGGACAACAGATGATGGAATATCCGTTTTTATTGATTCCAATCAAGAAACAAGGTTGGGTGACTTACTAAACCGTTCCTTGAGGGACGATTCCAGGGAAGATCAAAGGGTACTTTTTTGCACAGGGAAAAGCGAGAATCACACCTTCATCTAGTGGCTTGAATGAGTATTCGCAAATTTTCCATAAAACTTTCAAGTGCAATTTGGGCACAATGAATCATTACACCCTCCGACATTGGATTTTTCAATTTTCATGGCGAAATGGTGCACTGCAAGCTACAAAAAGGACACCTTTCGTCAACAACAAGTCAATATCTTTCGTTTCGTTGCCTCTTTCCTCAGAAAACTCCCCAGGAGTGGCTACCCCGGGGGGGGGGGGGGGGGGGGGGGGGGGGGGGCATCTCTTTCCTCAGAAAACTCCCCAGGAGTGGCTACCCCGGGGGGGGGGGGGGGAAGGGGCGGGGGACAGAAAGAAATTCACATCTTAGTTAAGCGAGATTCAGTGATCTCCTCAGCCCCAGGGAGATGGAGCTTCAAATTTGCTGCATCAATTCTGTGTTGAGAGAGGAAGAAGCACGCCAATTTTCGAGGAAGGTTGAAATTTTCTGCGTGAAGGAATTAAATAAAGACAATAGTCGCTTCCGTGCCTATTGATGACAAAGTTGGAAGGACGATGCTTCGCCAATATTTAGCCGATATTGGCTATATCGTCCAAGGTGTAGCCTACGAACCCGAAACACTGGTTTGGTCTATTATTTTCTTCCTCTGAAGCAGAATAAAATAATTCTACCCCAGGGAAGAGATGAGGAACTAATCTCGCGGATGCGCCAGAGAGCATGATGGTTAGATTATCCCCCGAATTCACTAAGTTCAGCATTATTAGGGGAAGATCAGGTGTGCATAGGCTCGGGGTTAAACTATTAATAGTACATATAATACTAGTACCGCAGATAGAACATTTTCCACCGCAGGGAAATCCCCCCGGGCGAATAGAAGCGCCAATATCGCCCCAATGAAGGGCCCGGTAGTTATCCCAATAATGGATCAATATTTATATTCATTGCCATGCAATATTGATCCAATACTGGGGCGTTACTGCGTCAGTATTCCCAGACCTTCCTTAGTACATTCAAGGGAAGATCAACCTCTGTACTGTTCTATGCCTCCTGCCTATCCAACGGTTCATAACCATATACTCCTGAAATACCGGCTGAAATGTGCCATATCGCTTAACCTGTCGGAACCTGGTTTGTCCGAATAAGTGAGATAGATGGCTCGCCCACAAAGCGCTGTATTAGCTGCCCAATTTCTCCGATGCGCGTTCCACATGAGCAGCCCACTACGATGAGAACCATCAGTCCCCAACTCAACGCCAACTTGAGGTCACCGTGATATGCTGCATTGACGAATGCGTTTTTAATAATTTCGTATTTACGTACCGAATCTGTGTCGCACGACAAAGGAATGCGCTTTGAAGTATGAAAATGTGCAAACTTGGCACACCTGAAAGAAGTCTCGCTGCTGGATGTGTCATTCGACTCTCACGACACGCCATTCAGGCGGAATAGGAAGTACCATAGCTGCTCTTACGTCATCGACCGCTTCCGTCATGCGTCCTCGGTTGGCCAAGGAGCGAAGTTGGCATTGACGTTTCGTAAAAATCCGGAGAGCAAGGTCTTGGAGAACACGAAATCTCGCTTTTGCAACATCTCAATTTCATTCCTTTTTTTCTGCCACTCATGATAGGTTTCGAAGGAAATAGACAAACCATGAGAAATATATTAACTTGTAGACCCCGTTCCCTCGGAAACAACCTTGATCCTTCCAGATCCTCTCACGCATCCTTCCTCCCCTCGTTCTCCTTCCTCTCGTACCAGGACGAATCCTGGCACTCGCCTCCTTGTCTTCCGCCTCCACGTGAAGAAGGACAGGGACGCTCCCTTGCTAACATTCTCTTTCGCTCTTCCTGATCTTATCTTTGATCACCTTCTCCTTTTATAACGATCTTGTCTACTACAGCGAAGAAGGCGAGAGTTCGAGGCGTCTCCCTGAATGTATTCTTCGTAGAAAAGCGACTAACCTCAATCATGTGGTGGAATGACTCACTTCAGATGAAACATAGCATCTTCAGGGATAAATTTTTTGTCACAGGAAAAAAGGCTTCTTACAGGTGAAGAGTACTTTACGAGCTGGGGGGAAAATGACACCATCTGCAATGAAAACTCCCAGCAAATTGGCAACATCTATGGCATGGGAGCAGTTGGGGATCAGTTTTTGACCTATTTAAAATTCATTGTATCCAATGTTCACATTTGTGACAGTATATCTGAAGAAATTATATCGTTCTGCTAGGCGTACTTATTGCTGAATTGTAGGGCTCTTCCCCTTTCAATTAAGGTTTTTTTTCTCTCAAAACAAGTTGCACAGACGACAGGACGCGGGGCGAAGGAGAAGTGAAGCATGAAGAACGTGCGATATGAGTTCTGCGCATTCCAAGGTTGTTTTCGAGAGAACTAAAGCATCGATTATTAAGATGCACTGGCCATAGAATGGCCAGTGCATCTTAGGCGACGTTAAGACGTGGGGGGGCATCATCCGACCATCCCTGCACGCTTTTAGGAATCCCCGGTCAGAATTACGTTCAAGAATTCAAATCCCAAGTGGTCGATTTTACTTGCCTTACACCTTCGCGTGCAATATTGTCAGGATGCCTTCCCTTCTTCCCTACGTTTAAGAGTTTAAATCCTAAGTGGTAAATTTTACTTGCCTTACACCTTCATGAGCAATGTTGCGAGCAATATTTCCCTTCTTCGAATCACGACCCACTTGCCAACCCTTGAACATTTTCGCGACCTGCAACCGTTCTGATCGATGACGGAATCAGTGATGAATCAACGATGAATCAGTGCCTCTCTCCTGCCTTTCCTGCAAAAATCGCTGCTGCAGAAATTTGCTCTGTTCGATTTCCGCTTGAAAATTTATGCTGGACGGACGACCGTCGTACGATGAGATTCTTTCTTTCCGAGCCTTTCTTCGGCGTTTTCCGGGTCGGGTGGAACGGATGTTGCTGGTATGAATGGAAATAAAATTAAGTTTTCATATTTTTTATTTTCGGATTTCAGACTTCGCACCTCACCTCGCTACCTCATCACGCGAATCGAATTATCACATTTAATCACGCTGAAATGAAATCACGTTCGATCGTTTTAAAGTACGTTTTTCTCGCCATCCTCATTTTCATCGCCGCCATCTGCTTTCCTCTGCGAAATTATTCGTTGCTCTCTACACCCTTCCCAGCATCTCACGAAACCAGCTCCTTCAACCGACACCATTTAAGAGCACCTGGATCGCACGCACATATGAGATGAAGAACACGCACCACGACGAGCTGACCTTCACGTCACGTCTGGACTGAAACTTCTGCCTCGTGGCAACGGGTCGGGGAAAGCCAATGAACTGGACTTATTCCTCACGGGTTCCTTTCATTTTTCTCCCCTTTCTCTTGGTGCAAATTCGCCTTGGTGAACTTCAAGTGACCTTTTCATCGAGCGTGCGTGCCGGATTTCGACACGTTTTTCGCAAAGCTTCAGCTGTCGGCGTTCACCCGGAAGAAGCGAACACGCCCCTCCTCACGCCATGTCTGAGGAGTTACGTCCTGTGACTTCCGTTTCGTCAGCGATCGTCAAGGTTCACGGGCCTCGCGTGACCGCGTTTGGGAAATGGGGAACACGAGGGAATCGCGAGAAATTAAGATTTTCTCGCAGAGAACTTTTTTCCATTTTGTCGAATTTGCCAAGTTTCTTCTCCCTCGACCTTCGAGTATCTAAGTGATGCAATTTCCACGTCACGAACGACAAATAAAATCTTGAGAAATGGTTTCGTGAAAGAATGAACCTGAAGTTATGCACCTACAAACTTCCCGTATGAAACCGGCGCCAATTTCATCAAATTTTCGTCCGTGGACGTTTCAGAGTCAAACGAGATGATGCAATGGGACATGATGCCATCACCGGCGCGGGAGGCAAAATTTCCCTCATTTGTCCTCGACATGGAGTTTTTTGACCTGGGCTCGTGGAAATTCATATCCCCACAGAAATGGATTTCTCCGCCAGATAACAACAGGTGATATTTTATCCCAAGAAATGAATTAACGTTATGATTCTCCAAAGAAAATGTCGATAAGCACGACTATCGCTTCCGGCTGTAATTTCTGTTTCGCACTTCTATGCGCTCTTCCAATCGTGCATTTTCCATCCCGCACCGTCCCCGCCTCCGTATTCGAGCGTTCGTGTCCGAGAATGCACTTGATGAGGAAGAATGAAAGAAGTAAAAATGATAAATAGGTTTATTAAATGAGAGATCCAGAAAAGAGACAAAAAGCGTAAGACGGGTGAGTGAGTCGAAGTGGGTCGATGTTGGTCAGTGTGTGTCCACCTCACCCGTATCGCCCGTATCTAAAAAGGAAAAAAAAAAAACAAGAATGACATCGGACATTGAGGAAGCAACGGATGAATACATCGAGTAGGACTCTCTTGTTTTTGGAGGACTGCGTACTTTTCAGTGTCTGAATCATGCGATTTCATGATGAAATAAACCCAAGGAATCAACAGCTTTTTCCCGATGAATTTAGGTTTCGCACCACATTATTTGAATTTCCTTTGGCCGAACATGGGATTCTGCAATATTAGGAGTCTCATATGGCGCTGTTTCGGGGGAATTTTCCAATTAAGGAATTTTTAATACTGACTTACACAAGAATAGAAGGTTTTACCCCATAACTTTTAAATGGGAATTGTCCACATAGAATATTTATGATCTTCGGATTTAAAAAAGAAAAGACCTTTCAGCCAAAATACCTTATTTTCAGAACTTTTGACATTAACAAATTTAAAATTATAGCAGTTTAAAATTGAGTAAAACATGGTAGTAGGATTTTCTGGCACTACAGTGACACTATATAGAAGATCCCGACAACATCAGGTATCGACCGTTAGCCATCAGTCACCGAGGGGGATTCGGCTCATTGTCAAAATTATCCTTACACATTTTTATTTAGGACAGAACTGCTCCAAGATTGCTTCAAAGTAATCAATTCTCGAAATACATTTTCCTTAGCAATCAAAGCAATATCTTATAATGGTTATACGAGGAATGGATGAGACGGTGAACAGGGTAAGTCCCCCCTTCCCTTTTTAAAGAAAGCAGGGCCATTAAAGGAGAATGCTACAAGTGTCACAATTTCTTAATGAGGAAGGGAAGGAGGTGGAGAACATACCCTCCTCCTCCGTGGCCCCCACCGAAACCGCCCTTTCCATAACCGCTTCCTCCGTGGCCTCCACCGAAGCTGCCTCCTCCCTGACTCCCACCGAAACCGCCCTTTCCATAACCGCTTCCTCCGTGTCCTCCGCCGAAGCTGCCTCCTCCCTGACTCCCACCGAAGCCACCCTTACCGCCGCCTCCTCCGAGGTCCCCACCGAAACCGCCCTTTCCAAAACCGCTTCCTCCGTGGCCTCCACCGAAGCTGCCTCTTCCCTGACTCCCACCGAAGCCACCCTTGCCAAAGCCGCCTTCTCCGAGGTCCCCACCGAAACCGCCCTTTCCAAAACCGCTTCCTCCGTGATCTCCACCGAAGCTGCCTCCTCCCTGACTCCCACCGAAGTCACCCTTGCCGAATCCACCTCCTCCGTGGCCCCCGCCATGGCCGTACCCGCCTCCTCCATACCCTCCCCCACCATACTTTCCGGGCTCTGGCTCTCCCAGGACGAGAGTCGCCGCCACCATCACCATCATCCCAAGGACCAACTGACAAACAATTCCTCAATGTTAGGTACTGGGTATGCTCGCTACACATTCACTCACACGCATTTTCTCACACATTCTAGGCAGGTTTTCTCCAAAATTGGGGCCTTTCTTTTGTTTCCATGTGTAACACCAAAATTATTCCTTTCATATTCCCTCCTCCTTAATTGCTGGTTTCCTTTCAAGTCATTATTACTTCAACGAAAAGTAAGTAAGGGTTTGGACTTAACCCTTATCCGAGGGAGGTATTTTGTGACACAAACGGGCGAATGAAAAAATGCAAACTATATTTTCCTTAAATGCAAATCGAAAATGTAACAATTCGTTTTTGGTTCTTTGGATGACTGTAGTTTGTAGGCACATTTCAAATATGTTGCAATTTTTTAGGAAAACATTTTCCATGAAGTAGTCTCAATGACTCATATTCCCGAATTTAGTTTCATTCAATGTGCAATCATCATTTGAATGATACTGAAATTGTGCCGGAAGTGGAATTTCATTTAAGAAGAAAATATTGTTATTTCTCTGGGAACCGAAATTCTTCATGCTGGATATCGACGAGAAGTTGTCGGTAACTTTTGGCAGAATTTATTAGTAACAAAATATACGCTTCATGGCTGGAAACAAACTTTATAAAACATCTTTGTTGAGCAAGGATTTTCTTTTGAAGTATAGTGGCATCACAATCGTGAAAAAGTAATTAAGGGAAATAGACACCGACAAGAAGAATGGACTCACCGGGAGTTTCATTGCTGTCACCGGATGAATTGAACTGCGAAGAGAATTGCAATGTGGGAAAGGACTGCCTCAAGTGGACGGATCGCGCCGCTTATATACCGGATGCCAAGGTTTCCACCAGTCGACCAAGGACTTCCGCGGTTTCTCCGAGGAAAAAATCAGCAACGAGCATCTCTGTGGAAGGGGCGGACCAGTCGCCCTTACGCGATTCGATCGTAATCGCTGGATCTATTCAGCCTTCCATTGGACGTATATATTTATTGGCGACCATGTGGGGATATTCCGAGGGACATTGCGTGATATGTGTTTCATCATCCTGAGTCGAGCTTACGTGTTGATGGTTGACCTTCTGTTCAGTACTTCACTTGCCACTCCATAGAGAATCCTTAGAATATTATTCTTAACTTTCTTCTTTCTTAGCGAGCAGGGCCAGAAATATGATTAAATTCAAAGATGTCGCTTCCTTTTTTTTTGGAAAGTGAGCCTTGCCATCCGATTGGAAGAAGGGGAAATTTTCAGCTTCGCGGATGCAGGTCCAGCATGAGGGAGAATGGAATTCCCGACTTCTACGCAGAGGTAGTGCAGATGTCGCCTTCGACTGCTGACAATGTCGTCGATGGATTCAAAAACCCTTCATGAGTGACCGGTTTTCTTCCTTGTAAAAGAAAATATATCATTTACAAGGAAGAAAATCGGTCACGATGCCAAATGCGTTAAATCGATTATATATTTTTTCTTTGCTTTAACGCATTTGGCATCGTATGAGGATGAGGAATGCTGACCCCGTATTATCGATCCAAGGCTTGTTTATGGCCCGGGCTCCATGAATCTGTCTCGAACATTGGGGTAATGGATGCTTAAGTGTCTTCTTTTATTTATTCATCTTCTGTAACATGGCGTGAAATATGGCGAGGTACGAAACGATCCTGTGAGGAACGATTCTAGGGAAAGATCGAAGGGCCCTTTTGCATGCTGCGAGGAAAGCGAGATCCACCCGGCCATCTACGGGTTCGGTTGTGAATTTTAACATTTCGATCAACTTTTTAGTTAAGCTTGGGCACGATGGATCATCGCACTGGTGTGCGTGTGCTAAAAGCGGTCGATAACGGAATGAAAATATTGACGAGACGTTGCTTCGCAATTATTTAGCCTATATGGGCTAAAATGACAAATGTGTAACCGACGTGCCCAAAATTGATCCAACGTTGGACATGTGGCACTAATGTGTGCCACCGCCAATATCATCTCAATGCGTTTTCGCATAGTAATGCCATTATTGGTCAAGGTTAGGCACCAAAATTGAGTTAGTATAGATATCCAGTTTGCAGTCAATTTTGAGGCAATATTTTGGTGCTATTCGGGAGAGTGCCAATGTGAGTACCTCGTAAGCCTGCCCCGCGGCCCTGCATTGGGCCGGCATTAAATGCTAACGTGTGGCATGACCTTCGGCCGCTTCGAAGAAGCCTGGAGAAAGTATTTTTCATTTGCACAAGGCTGATCCCCTCGAGTATTAGCCGATTGTCTCCATTCGAAGTACAGACTTTCCATGTGGGATTAGAATCCCATTGTGACTTCACCCATGACTCATCGGGTTCTTTACACGCTCTAAAAGTGCCTGTTAAGAAGTTCCCCAGAATGAAATCTTCTGTCACAACCCGGGTTTATATTATGGGAAAATAAATTTAAAAATCCGTGGTTCATTTTCTGACCGTTTGATAAGTCTCCGAATCAACAGATTTTGGCAGCGCCCATTCCCTTTCTTCAACCCCTACCATAAAAAAAATTCAACCTCCTCGTATTCCTCTCTTGAGAGGGCATCTTGAGGAACGAAATCGGACGTCTTGCTTCCTCCCTCAACACAGAATTGTTTCAGTAAATTCAATGCTCCATCTCCCCGGGGTCGCGGGGAACACGAATCTCGCTTTTGCAAGATATCCATTCCATTCCGGTTTCCCCCGCCGGGTAATGGAAGTTTTCCGAGAAAATGGGTCAACCATTAGAAAGATATTGGCCATTGGATCCAGTCCCCTCGGAAGCGACATTGAATTCCTTGCAGATCCTCCCACGCATCCTTCCTCCTCGTTCTCCTTCCTTTCGCGCCAGGACGTGCCTGACACTCGCCTCCTCGTCTCCCGCCTGCACGTGGAGAAGGACAGGGACGCTCCCTTGCTAACATTCTCTTTCGCTCCTCTCGATCCTATCACCGATCAATGTCATGAATGACTTCTCCTTTTACACAGATCGTGTTTACTCGAGTGTTTGGGGCGTCTTCTTGAATGTCTTCCTCGCAGAACAGTTACTTCCTTCCATCATGTGGTAGAAAGAGCCACACTTCAGATGAAACTTAAATCGCCTTTCTAGGTGCACGTCTTACCAGATGGTAGGCTTTTAATTTTCCCTTCAATCCTTTTTTATTTTCCCCCCCTTTGCTTAAATCAGGTTGAGCAGTCGACACAATGGGGGTGGGGGGGGGTTGGGGGGGGGGGGGGGGGGGGGGGGGGGGGGGGGGGAGCAGGGAGTACGTGCGAGACGATTTGCTCGTATTTCAAGGTTGTTTCCGCGGGAAGCAGGGCATCGATTATCACGCTTCATGGCTGAATTCGGAGATTCCGCAATGGAACGGTCGGAGAATTTTCGCCATTTTCAGCAACAAAGTATCGCGGCGAACATTCTCAAGAATGGAAGTTTTTGGCCTGCAGCACTTTTCGGTATTTCCCTCGAAAACGCTCTGAACACGACCCATAAACTTGGGCATAGAAATCTACCAAGACTAGCACGATTCCATTCCTGGAGAATCTGCAACCAGAATGGCACCCAAAAAAAAAAAAGGCAAGTCTTGAAAACAGGACCAATCCCCTCGACGAAACGGGTGTTGCACCTTCGGCAATGAGCAGATTTCGCTTCAGCTCATCGTCTCATGACCGTTCCATTGCGGAATCTCCGAATTCAGCCATGAAGCGTGATAATCGATGCCCTGCTTCCCGCGGAAACAACCTTGAAATACGAGCAAATCGTCTCGCACGAAACGGGTGTTGCACCTTCGGCAATGAGCAGATTTCGCTTCAGCTCATCGTCTCAGCTTGAAGGTGATTTTTTGACACGTCGAAGGGCACTCTCCTCCCCCTCCCTGCTAGATTCTATGAATGCTCGATAAGAATTACGTTCAAGAATTCAAATCGCAGGTAGTCGATTTTTCTTGCCCGACATGAGCAATATTGCCAGCCCGGTTTCCATTCGAATCGCGACCCACCAGCTAAATTCCGAAAACTTTTCGCTCGTGCTTCACAGACGATGGAATTATTTCCTTCCTATCCTTTGTTTAGCGTTTTTTGGGTCGATAGTTGATGCTTTCAGTACAAATGAACTTAAATGCAAAGTTTAAGTTGATAATGCAGAAAAAGTTATGAAAGATGCAAACAGTTATAAATACAAAATAAAAATGATTGCAAACGATACATTATAAATAAAGAAATGAACAAAATAAGACATCATACATATTTAATAAATCTCTGCTAAAGGACGAGTTCATTCCTTAATTTATTGGTCTTAATGCGAAATGACCAATTTTTATGACGAAAGCTATGGATCTGGATTTATCTTATCGTGCAACAACTGTGCAGCGATGCAACGGCGGTTTCAAAAGTTATGCGAATTGTGAAGCATATGCAAGCAGGACATTTAATGTACAGGAAGACCATGCATTCATGATATCCAGTACGGAGGGACGACGTACCGTATATGCAAGGTTTGGTCCGGCTAGGGACAGCATATTAATAATATTTTGTGCCGGGGAGGGGGGGGGTTTTCCTAGGTCCTTTGTCAGTGACAAAGGACCTAGGATTTTGAAGCGCCTGTAGGGTTCCTCTCTTCCTCGTTCCTCGAAAATATATGACGCGGAAGTTTCGCAGGACATTCTCAAACGTTGAGCGAGTGGATTTCCTCCAAGCAATAGCGACTAGCGGCGAAATTTCCATATTTTCACTGCGATCCAGAACGGCTAAGTTCTGCGTGGAAACGTCCGTTATCTCCAAAGGAGAAGTAATTTTCCCTGTCTCAAAATATGCTGGCAAGATGACAAGCCTGATGGGAATTTCGCGGACGTATCGCGTCGAACGGTGTTGGGCGTGATCGGACCGGTTTCGCACGGGGCTGCTACGAGCGCGGCGAGATGAAAGTCCCGACGAACAGCGATTGCAAAAAAATTGATTAAAATCGTACGAACTTGGAGAAGAAAATGTGAACACATTACGTACGTTGCACATTACGTTGTATCGATCGCCGATCGAAAGAACAGGTCTCTTTAGACCTCCGCGACTTTTTTCTACTCCTAGCTCCAAGGCCTTGCCTGAGATCCACAAGAGAAACTCCTCCATCGTCTTCAACCAGTCTCTTCCCGTCCCTTCCCGGGGTTAGATTGTTCGATTCACTTCACTTTGAGAAAGGAATAAGCTTGAAGCAGTCAATTTAAATTGTAAATCGACCGAGAGAATAGGGGTGGTCGATGATGCCTTTCAGGTCGATCCTCTTCCTGGGATCCGGCTCGAAGATCTTCCTCATGAGATCGGCACATTCCGGACTCACGTCGTACTTGAACGTATAACGGCGTCGGATCTGGTTCCGGAGGATTTCCTTCGTCGAGTCTCCCCCGAACGGAACTTGCCGTTGGACGATCATGAAGAGGATGCACCCCATGGACCACAGATCTACCTTGGGTGTCTCGTAGGGCACCCCCGCGAGAATCTCCGGGGCGCTGTAGACGGGGGTTCCGCAGTAGGTTTCGCTCAGGTCTTCGCTGATGTCCTTGGCGAAGCTGAAGTCGGTGATCTTGAGGTTGTCGGCGGCGGTGACGAGCAGGTTTTCGCACTTGAGGTCCCGGTGACAGGTCCGGGCGTCCCGGTGCATGTACTGCACTCCCGCCAGCACCTGATTCCACCAGGCAAGAGCCCGGCCGCTTCTGCTGTCCCTGCGGCCGTCGCGGTTCAACGTCTCCAGCAGATCGCCTTTCGGCGCGAACTGCATGAAGACGTAGACGGTGGACGGGCGTTCCACGATGCTGTGAGTTCTGACGACGTTCGGATGCGACATCCGTCGCAAGACGGACAACTCCTGCGGAATGTACGTTTCAGCGAAACTTGCCGCTACCGTGCGTTTGTCCATGATCTTGCATGCGAGAGGTGTCTCCAGTCCGTCTGGGTCCGTGTAGGTGGCCTCTCGGACCAGCCCGTGCGAACCGGCTCCCAGGAATCGCCCCAGCGTGTAACCGAGGCGCCTGAGAGCGAACATTTCCCTGCACTTACGGTGAGGCTGCAGGAGGACGTCTAAGAAGCGGATTAGGGCGCCTTTAGCTGGGGGTGAGGAGGAAGAAGACAAGGAAGAAGAAACGGAGGAGGAAGAAAGCAAGGAAGAGGAAGGGAAGGAAAAAGACAGGGAAGAAGAAGAAGAGAAGGAAGAAACCGAGTCTCGAGAAGGGAAGGAGGAAGAATCCTCCAAGCCGCTCCGCCTCGTGGATGTCGCCATTCGCCGGACTCCTGTTGACGCGGCGTGAGTGGTATCGCTGCGAGCGGTGACACTTCCGGTCCACCGGACCCTTTTCCCCATGGACTTCACCAGCATCGGTGTCTTTCTAGTAGGCCGCTTTCCCACCGGCTTCATCGTAACGGGAATGTGATGCGAGACCTGAAACATGAAAGCACCTAAAAAGTAAGAGAGAAATACTTTTCGTGGCACACTTTGCAGAAAAATGTTTGAGTTGCATTACGAATTCCTGGTACGAAGTCCACGACACAACAGGTTGTGACGACATCCGACTTCCAAGTAGCTTGGATCCCCTTCAGATTTGCGTTACACACAACTTTAATTCGCAGTTCGGGTACTCTAACGGTAAACATGCCAGCATGTCGATCGAACTAAACGATGTGAGCACTGCGACGAATGACCGAATCACAATTGGAATATCTCGCGATGCGAGGATTTCTAGACTCGAGTCTGCCGGAACCAGGCCGAGCGAGCGACAATCGAGTTAAGGTGAATGTAGGCATCGGCCGTTTGGCGAAGTTCTCGTCGGATCCAAGTCATTGGTCATTGGCCATTGGCCTCATTGGTCGATTAAGTCAACCTCTTTGGGTCCGTATTCCCCCAAATTACCCTTCACTGAAGAATTTCAGCTGTCTCTGAACTCATGTTCAGAGGAGATTTTCATTCGGAAAACATATCATCTTAATACATTGGTTTAAAATCCGTTTTCAGAGAAAAGTATGTCCTTGGAAAATGAGACGAGGGAATTTTGAAGTTAAATTTTCAGTAGGGACTTAAGCTTCCCGAAAAAGAAAAAGCGACTGCTGTTGTCTGAAATACCACTTCATTTTCAGCTGAGACTGCCCTTCAGAGATTGGATCTTAAATTCAAGCCTCGTTTCACAATATGCCCCTCCTGAACAAATAAGACGTGCACGGCCCAAAACGTACCAGTTAAAAATTTAAAAACGTAAAAACTTAAAATTTAAAATAATTATACAGGGTTGGCCAAAAAAAAATTTGCCTCACGAAATTTTGAAATTAAACCCGAGAGAAAATTGTCCCTTACCACACGGAAATTTTATTCTTGAACGATTCCCAACTCGATCGGCCCCGTAGCGCAGCAATCGCGAAAGCAAAAGGAAGAAGAAAGAATTTCCGAGAAGGAAATCAGAGGGCATTTCTTAGAAGCGTCAGAAGGCCTTGTACGGGCGTAATTTTTTTTTTCGTCGGAGCAACGTCGCTGTCGCTTTGCTATCGCAAAATGGAGTAGAGTACTGCACGGGACGAAAAATGCCCAACCGAATATTTCCGTCCCTTGGGTGAAAAAATTCGTTGCACCCCTTCTACCGAGTTTTTCAGTCGGTAATTGCAATTGATATATAGTTTCCTACGTTTGTAATTAAAAGCTTGGAGCGTTGAAATTGAAATGTGAAAAATATCTGACCCGACCCGTGACCGAAGTGAGTTCCGACTGGCCCTTCCGCACAACGCTCCAAGGGCCTTCGAGGTCGATGGGGAATCCCCTATATAAAAGGAATTATCCACTTCGTTTCCCATGTCAGTCAGTTCCTGCGACGTCCACATCGCGATTACTTACTTCCGAAAGCATGAGGTTCTTGGTGAGTCCGGCTTTCGCCCCTTTCAACTTTCATTTCGTTCTTCGAGGATGTTTCTTTCTTTCTGGATGTCCATGATGGCCTTTTTAGGCCCAAAATGTCATGGAAAACTTAAATTAAATAAACAGACCAAAGGAATTCTGGATGTTGTCCGTGATAAATTTTTTTTTGAACCACATCTATTTCCTGCTTTTTTCAAGATTCACTTTCACGCGAAAAGTTTGCAAATACCACGGATTTAAAAAAAAATTGTCCCTTGACTCGGACACTCAGCATTGACAGTACTAACAGCCCACACCAGTCACACTTTTCAAACTTGGGCGTTGCAACTGTTTAAGCATTCCATGCCTGGAGGATATTAGAGAGAAGCCCTGATTGCCCTTATTTAATCATGGGAAATTTAAAATCGGCTCCGTCTAATAAATCAGCAATGGATATAGTCCAGTGTGTGTGACTTCCTAAAACTTATTTATTTCGGTACTGCATGGCTTGCTTTCACTTCAAGTACCAATAATGCAAGGATTTTTAAAGTCCTGCCGAGTGCATGTCTCTGAAGGCAATTTCCTCAAATTGTTGGAGTGTTTCGTCGACGTCGACCGGTTTGGGATGCAACCATCAGCCTCATGAGTCGGGTTGGCGCGTCGACCTCATGCCCGTGGCAGACATGCCCAGGGCTCATTGTAGGCATCCCAACTGATCAACACCGACCAAAAGCTAGAAAAATTGACGACATTGCCTTTGTAAGATGGTTACTTGGGAGGGGGTGGGGGGCAGTCTACGTCTTCCTTATATACGCAATTTTTCATTTTACCTTGGAACTGACTTCAGTAAACATTTTCTTCCCTGAACTCACACATGGGGATCGTTAGTGCCTTGCACTACAACCAGAATTGGAGAGAGGGCCAAAGAAGTTAATTATTGACACCCACTCTGTATTGTTTTCCATGACAAGACGAATACTAAATATTCCTTACGTAATGAGAATACGAGTAAGAAAAGGACTCTTGCATTTACGAAGTGCGAGCACACGCAGCACTAACGGAACTTTGCCGTCAGTGGGTCTTCGGAGTGCTGGTGGTGCTGGCGGTGGGCTTCGTCCTGGGGAAGGCCGACGACTCCGACTCGGACATCCAAGGGGGAAACGAGAGGGGAGTCAACGACGGGGGATATGGCATGGGAGGCTACGGCGGAGAAGGCGGCGTGGGATATGACATAGACGACAACGACAACGACATCGACGACAACGACGACGACGAGGAAGTCAACGACGATGACTGAGGAGAGCGGTAAGTTCTTCCCTAAGCTTTCCTCTGCTTATCTCATCATCAGCAGGTTTGCGAAATTAATTACTCTTTTTGCTCTTAAAAATAACTGAACGAATCGACAATTTAAGCAATTGGTAATCCTCTGGGACGCAGATTTGCGAGGTTAACCCTTGTTATGCCGACCCAATGAATGTTTTTTAAGAGCGAAATTGGGAAATTGGACGACGTTGCTTACTGAAGCAACTTCGGCAGATTGGCGGCCAATTCGTGTTCAAATGTGGGCTGACGTCCATAGTTGGAGGTCATTGTACAACATTGTAAAATGCTCTCGACCAAAATCTCACTCAAGTCTCAGTGTTTCAGCATCCACAGCGTCATTTTAATTAAACGCTATGGCTTAATTGAGTCTCATTGCATAATGGTTATATGATAAGCGTACCAGTTACAATATTATAATTCTCCTTCTCCTTGTGACTCTCACAAATTAATTTTCAACCCGCATTTATTGCACACGGATGCCAGTGGACTCAATTCAGAGAAAAGAACTCTGTTACTGTATTGCACGAATTTTACAACTTTCGAGAATTGCATGAATATGTGCTTGCGCCCTTCCGATTCTATTCCGTTGCGATTGTACAATTTATCTTATAGAAAATGGGATTTCGGCTGTTACTATTCCAGAAAATTTGCACACAAAAAAAATAAAAAATCGTCGTCTTCCCAGCAAAAAAAAAAAAGAGAAACAGAACAGAAATACTGAAGCCCGTCCTTCGCCCCACTCGATTGCCCCATTCCGATCCGGCGTCTGACGGCCCTGCCTTGCCCCTCTCTTCCCTGCAGGGTGACGCCTCGGAGGACTGACCTTGACTCCGCTGGTTCTTCGCTCTTCCCTGCCATATCATTTTCCTTCGCACTAAATACATTCATTGTCTATCGACTGCCTCCAGTTCCTTCCGTTCCCCTTCGTCGTGGGATCTTCTAAAGCAGGACTCGAAGGAGGAAGTCGGAAGGACAAAAAAAGGGCATGAAAATTCCATATTTACCATCTCGGGAACAACCATCCAAACACATATTTTGACTTTGAAGCTGATAAACCTTACCAGAGTATCCATGTAGGCAATGAACTTACATGAAAACAATGTCAATGGCATTCCCCTTTCTCCGACCAACACCCCCCCCCACAACATTCCTCTCCCGTCTATGGGACGCACAAACGTAGACGTAGGGCTGACACACCGACTGGATTTACGTCAGGCCAAAGCTTACCTAATTTAGTTCAAATGTATCTCAACGCTCGACTCAAGGGGAAAATAGACCTATAAGGCTCAATCATCGTGTTGGGACATTACGGTGAGGACGTGTAACACCAGGAATACATGGAGTTTCTCGAACCATCTCGACGAGGTCTGGGGACCTCTGAATGTCTGTCTCAGACATTCCAATGCAACTTGGTTTCCTTCCTGTTAGGTCAGGGATGTCCGCGGACGGGATCATTGTATTCCACGTTGATCGGCCGTCGCTAATAACCGAGATCAGGGGTTCGTCAGCTCGTCTTCGTGGCTGATCTTGATGAGAGGGACCTTGCTCACCATTTTCTTCTCTTTCTGCTTCTCCAGTCTCTCTTTCCTCTGCCTCATCTTCTTCCTT
>CAJPEV010003678.1:0-23895 GCA_905338385.1 Darwinula stevensoni | reverse complement strand
AATATGAATAAGTCCAAATATGACACCTGATAAAATCACCGCCCAAAACCAGCCGATTTTCGGACGTGTAGACCCGATTAAAAAACTTCTAAATAATAACTCCTCATTAATTCCCACTGCAATAAAAAAGGGAAGATACATCAATATCTCTCCTATTGCTTTTGGACTTTTCAATACAAAAATACAAACTAAAATAGAAACAATTATCAATAAAACACCTATAAGAGATTGCCCCCAAACCGGAAGTATTCTCCACCACCACCCTGATACCGGTTTTTGTAATCCCATGAATTCAGGAGCATATAAACGAGCTCTATAAATAAAAAAAACAGAGAATGCAATATATAAAGGAGTTCGTAATAAAATAGGATTATATGTATCCGCATCTAAGCCTACTGCATGTAATAAATAAGCATATACCTTTAAGCCTATTAGGTATAAAATAATCAGTCCAAAGGCTTCCGATATGGGCATATCAGACTTTAATATCGTTGAATTTGAGGGCATATATTTTATTTTTTACAAAAATAGTATATTTTAAGTATATAATATAAGTATATTTGTACTTAATTTTTTAAAATGATGCAAAAAAAATGCCTTAATTGTAACTATCCCATTGAGAATAAGTATTGTTACTACAAAATCATTACTCACTCGCCCCGGGTATGCTGTTTTTGAATATATTAAAGGAAAAAGACAGAGTTTAATGAATTTTTTTGCTTTTTATCTTGTATTGTTGGGATTTCAAGTATTTGTACTTAATCATATTATAAAGGGCAAAGATCAAATCGTATATAATGCACCTACTAACTTTATTCAAAGTATTGCACAATGGATTTTAGAAAACCAGAAAGTCATGTTTTTTATAATCCTAATTCCTTGTGCTATAGTGAGTTATTATGTTTTCAAAAAATATAAATATTATTTGGGCGAACAGATAGTTACTATTGGATATTTGTTTGGTGGATTTTTATTGGTAAATATCATATTAGATATCATTAATTATTTTTTGTTTGGATGGAAATCCGTATTTCCTTTATGGATGGAAATGATATTAAGAGGTTTTATCTCCTTTTCAATACTTGTGTATTCATTTATTTTCTTATTCCAATTTTATAAAGAAGAAGAACAATACAGCAAATGGAAGTTATACCTAAAAATCTTTTTCTTTATGTTTATTTCTTTAGCAATTTATATGTTATTAAAAGTTTTTTTAGCTAAAATAGCAGGAGGGTATCAGGTGATACATAATTGATTAGGGTTTAATTCTTGAAAAAAACAGTTATATGCAAAGACGAAAATTTATAAAAGACACGATAGCAAGCCTGCCTATTTTACTTGTAACACCTTCTTTATTGGCAAGTTCATGCAATTCAAGTAAAGAAGATGATAGCACTCCCAATGGCAAAACCGTTATTATTATTGGTGCAGGAATTTCCGGTCTGGCAGCAGCAAATAAACTTAAAGAAAAAGGCTTTAATGTAACTGTTGTAGAGGCTCAGGATAAAGTAGGAGGAAGAACTCGAACCAATAGAAGTCTTGGAATTGCTTTTGACGAAGGAGCAAGCTGGATACACGGAATTAATGGAAATCCTATTACAACACTGGCTCAACAAGCCGGTATGGATACTTTTTATACCAATGATGAAAGTATTAAATCCTATGATATAGGAGGGGTTTTACGCTCCGATACTACTTATTTTAATGCTGAAGATGAACTCTATGCCATACTGGGCACCATGATGAATAGCGGAAATCCTACCCAAAGTTTTGAAACCGTTTTCAATAACCTATATCCCGCAAAAGCAAACGATAGACTTTGGAAATTCTTACTTTCCGCTTATGTAACCTTTGATACCGGTGATTTAAATAAACTCTCCTCTTTGTTATATGATGAAGGAGAAGTATTCGGGGGAATAGAAAAAATTGCAACTAATGGCTATGATACCATAGCAAACTATTTAGCAAACGGCTTAAATATTCAGCTTAATCAAAGAGTTTCAAAAGTAGATTATACCAATACAAAAGTAAAAGTAACTCATAACGGAACTGTATCAGAAGCGGATTATGTACTTGTAACTGTTCCTTTAGGCGTTTTAAAATCGGGTAATATTCAATTTATGCCTGAATTACCTGCCACCAAACAAAACGCTATCCAAAAAGTGGGAATGAGCTGTGTCAATAAATTTCTACTCACTTGGGATACAGCTTTCTGGGACGATGTCCAATATATTTCCTATACGCCGGAAATTAGAGATAAATTCAACTATTATGTAAATGTCAAGAAGTTTCATCCCAATGTAAATGCTTTAATGACTTTTGCTTATGCAGAGTATGCCAGATTAACCGAAACCATGACAGATTCCCAACTCATAGATGAAATTATGGTTTATTTAAAAGATATGTATGGGAATAGTATACCTAATCCTACCAATATGCTAAGAACCAAATGGCAGAGTAATGAAAATTCCTTTGGGGCATATTCATACACAGCCGTTGAAACGAAAATGCAATATTTTGACGACTTAGCAGAAGAAATTAACGATATCTTATTTTTTGCCGGTGAACATACCGAAGCAGACTATTTTTCTACAGTTCATGGGGCTTATTTAAGTGGTATAAGAGAAGCTGATAAAATTATAAATTTATTATAAATGGAAGATAAAATTCAATCATACAGACAACCGTTAGTTACGGCAACTGGAATAATTTTAGGTTTTATTCTGAACTTTGCATCGGGTTTTGTAAAATCAGAAACCCAAACAAGTGATACGATTGCCATCATTATATTTTCATTTATCCTATTGGGAATAAGTAGTTTAATAACGGTTTTATACAGAATATTAAACATGAATTATCCCAAAGATAGAGCTGAAAAGTACTATAAAAACACTTTAAAATATTTTATTTTTGGAGTAAGTATCTCATTTTGGGGCGTATTAATAGATATGTTTTCCAGTTTTATGATTGACTAAAAAAAATTAAATTTGCAAGAATAATAATAATAATGGTTCGTAAATCATTCCAAAAATCAATAAAAAACGAAATAACATTCGGGTATTTAATAGTTGTGCGTCATTTTAAAACAAACATAAGAACATTATGAATAAACTTAAAATATTAATTATTATGGCAGGAATATTTTCTTGGCTGACAAGTTGTAAAGGTCAAAAATCTGATAACGATAACTTCCAAGACGACAAATTTAAAGCAGGACAAGTATGGAAGTATAATACGAGAATCGGAGAAGAAAATTCAACAATTACAATCTTGAAAGTTGAAAAATATGAGAAAGACGGAATTGTAATACACATTTATATTAGTGGACTGAAAGTTAAAAATCCTCATAAACAGTCTGGGCAATCAGATGAAATTGGACATTTACCTTTATCAAAAGAAGCAATTTTGAAAAGTGTAACAACACTTGTTTCTGAAAACAATAAACTACCTGACTATGAAGAAGGTTATAAAAATTGGAAAGAAGCATTTGACAATAATAAAGGTGGAATATTTTCTATTACTGTTCAAGACGCTGTAAATTATATTGAGAAGGCAATGAGTAACGCAAACAAGTTAAAGAATAAAAAACGAACGCACAACCGCTAGAGATTCGTTGGGCTCTCAGAGCCAACAATGAAACCCCTGCCCAACGAAACCGATTACATTCTACCGACAACACGTATGCACTTTTCGTAAAGTTTTTTGAGAGGTATTTTGAGGTATAAAAAAATAATTTTATCTTCGCAAAAGATATTCAAAATACTAAAAAAACGAAAGACCTTTCGTATATTTAATACTTAGCTGTCACTTAAGAAAAATGATCAGAAATGAAAAAAGCAAAAACATATATTTTATTAGTTTTAATCATTCTATTTTCTTGCAAGGAAAATAAAACAACTAATAAAGTTGAAGATTTTACAAATATTGACAGTAAAACTGACACTATAATCATAACAAAAAACTCTGATAGCATAATAAATTCTGAATCATATATTTCAGAAAGACTACCTGACTGGTTATTGAAATCAAATTTGATTAATAATTTGACAATCAATCACACATACAAAATAGAAAATCGATTGAATCCTTTATATCTTGAAGAAGACTTCAACGGAGACGGTAACTTAGATGTTATAGTTCCAATTTTTGAAAAAAACACTAACAAAAAAGGATTTGCAATAATTCACGGAAAAACTTTTGAAATATTCATTTTAGGTGCTGGAAAATTATTTAAAAACGCATTGGGAGACGACCAAGATTATATAGATATTTGGAGTATTAATCGAGAAAGAGAAAATGAACCAGGAATTGAAGAGGAAACAGGAAATGGTAAAGACGGAATTTTAATTTTAGGAAACCCCTCGATAGGAATTGCAAAATCTGAATTGGGAGGAGGACTAATTTATTGGAACGGAAATGAATATGCTTATTTTCATCAAACCTGCTAAAAAAGCGAACGGCTAACTACTAATGATTCGTTGGGTACTCCGCACCAAACGCCCCCTTAGCTGTTAGCAGAAATTTTAAAACCCGAAACTAAATGAAAATAGTTCGACTGATTTTGATACTTCTTGTGGGAGGATATTTAACCTACTTGACATACTCATTTCAATTCCGAACTTTCTTTGGTGATGCACTAATTTGGTTTTTACTAATTGGAATTGGAAGTCTACTTTTCATATGGACAATTATAAAAGATTTTCAGTTATTTAAGAGCGAAAAGCGAGTTATTAATTTCACTTTGTCTTCACTCTGTTTAATTTTTATATTCTCAATTTTACTTTTGGAATTTAAAATTCAGAGGAACTTCAACAAGCCGACTTTAATAAAAGTATTTTATGACGGAGATTACAACGGAACTGCAATAGATTTTAAGAAAGACGGAACATATATTTTTGACAATTCGGCAATCGGTTTAAGTAACTACACTTATGGAACATACGAAATAAATGGAAACAATATTAAATTAGACAGAGACCAAATTGATAATCTAACGAATTTAAAGCAACTTAAAATTGACGAAAAGGAAATAAATTATCAAGATAGAATAAAAAAAGAACTATATTTATTTCAAGTAGATATGACTGGAAAGATTATTGACAGAACAACTGAATACAAAGTAACTATTGACAATCGTAAATTAAAAACCACCGCTAAACATCAACCCAAATAGAAGAAATTCCAAAACCTAATACATGAAAGTTGCTATATGCTCCTACTTTTATTTATTTTTAAATAGACTCTTTGAGAAAGGTCGTACTTTTTGTCGGCTTCAAAATAAATAAATCCTTCGGAAGAGAGAGCCTGTACCAAATAGCCGTTGCCTCTATAATAACTTTCCATCACTTGAACCGGTAAATCGGAATGAACAACCACCTCTAACTCATGGGGATAAACCAAGACTTGTGCTCCGGAGGAATCTCTAAGTTCATTTACCTCTCCGAAAAGAGAAGCGATATACTTATTTTTTGGATGTTCGTATAAATGTTTCGGAGTATTTTTATCTACCAATTTTCCTTGTTTTAGTACCAAAATTTCATCGGAGAAAGAAAGAGAATCGGAAAAGTCGTGGGTGGCAACTATACAAAGAATATTTTTTTCCTTTAAATAAGAAAATAAACTCCTACGCAAGGAATTTTTTCTAAAATTATCTATCTGACTGAACGGCTCATCTAAAAGTAAAACTTTCGGTTCCTGAGACAAAACAGTTGCCAACGCCACTCGCTGTTGCTGCCCACCGCTCAAATTCTTTATTTTTACCTTTGCAAATTCTTGCATTTCCACCATTTCTAAAAGTTGTTCCACCCGACTTTTCTTTACCTGTTCGTTTTGATTGGAAAGAAAAAAACCTACATTTTCTTCTACGGTATGAAATCGGTGTAAATTAAAATCCTGAGCGAGGTATTTCATGCCTTCATTTCCCGGAATCAATTTATTTTTAGGTGATAAAATAGGCGAACCTTCCCAAAGAATTTCGCCTTGTTTTAGGTCGTATAATCCGTAAATTAATTTCAATAGAGTACTTTTCCCGCATCCACTCTCGCCGATTAAAGATAAATGCTGTCCTTTTTTTGCGGAAAAATGTATACCGGAAAGCACTTCTTTTTCATTATAACCAAAACTTAAATTTTTTACCTCAAGCATTTTTACCTATTTTTTACTCTTTGTTTTTAGTATCTATGATAAGAGTTACGGGTCCGTCGTTGATAAGTTGTACTTTCATATCTGCTCCGAAAATCCCTGTTTGTACTTTTTTCAACTGATTTTTATTTAATTCTAAAATGAAATCTTCATACATTTTTCGAGAAAAATCCGGTTTCCCTGCACGAATAAAACTCGGACGGTTTCCTTTCTTGGTTTGAGCGTACAAAGTAAATTGACTGATAACCAAAAATTCACCCTCTACCTCTTGAATGTCTTTATTCATCAGTCCTTGTTCATCGGAAAAAATTCGTAATTGCGTCACTTTCTTTACTAACCAATGAAGATCTTCTTGGGTATCTTCTTGTTCAATGCCCAAAAGAAGAAGTAATCCTTGCCCTATTTCTCCTACCGTTTTTCCTTCCACCTGAACCGAAGCCTGTAAAACCCGTTGAATCACTGCTCGCATATATTTATTTTTTTCGTTCAATTACATAGTCCAGCATCAGTTGGAGAGAGGCTTTGGACTCATTATCGGGAAATTCTTCTAAAAGAGCGGTGGCTTTATTTTTATACTCGTTCATCTTTAAAATGGCGTACTCCAACCCTCCTTTTTGTTTAACAAATTCGATGACTTCCGCTACTCTTTTTTTGTCTTTATTGTGATTTTTAATCGAATCTAAAAGTCTTTTTTTCTCCTGTTTTGAAACCGAATTAAGTACATAAATCAAAGGTAAAGTCATTTTTTGCTCCTGAATATCAATTCCTACCGGTTTTCCAATAAAATTAGTACTGGTATAATCAAATAAATCATCTTTTATCTGAAAGGCTATTCCCGTATATTCGCCAAATTTACGAAGTTTTTCCGCTACAGGGTCGTCGCAATTTACCGAACGACCTCCCGCTTCACAACAAGCGGAAATAAGGGTAGCCGTTTTTTGACGAATAATTTCATAATAAATATCTTCGGTAATATCCAACTTTCTGGCTTTTTCTAATTGAAGAAGTTCGCCCTCACTCATCTCTCGGATAGTAGTAGAAATCACTTGCAATAAATCAAAATCTTTATTCTCCGTTGCCAATAAAACACTTTTAGAAAGCAAATAATCTCCTACCAATACCGCAATTTTATTCTTCCATAAGGCATTAAGAGAGAAAAATCCTCTACGCATATAACTTTCATCTACTACATCATCGTGAACCAAAGTAGCCGTATGAATCAATTCTATCAAAGAAGCTGCCCGATAGGTTTTTTCGTTAATCTTCCCTAACATTTGAGCCGTCAAGAAAACAAACATCGGACGCATCTGTTTTCCCTTCCTCCGAACAATAAATTGAGTAATCCTATCCAATAAAGGAACTTTACTCTTCATTGATTCATAAAATTTTTTCTCAAAGTGTTTAATTTCTTCCTGAATAGGTTTTTTTATTTGTTCGGTAACTTTACTCATCCCTTCTCTAAAATTAAGCAAAGTTAGTATATTCAAACATATATTTTATATTATTCAGAAATATTTTTAAAAAAACTCCAAATTCAAGAGAGTTAAAAAATTTCTTCTATTTGTTAAAGGGATAGCTGCACTGCACACTTTTTCCTATTTTTTACGTATGAGAAAAAAAGGCTTCATTAAAATTACTATAAATTTGCTCTTTTAAGGAAGATAAAGAGAGTTCTTTTATCTCTGCTACTTTTTGATATACTTCCTCAATAGGGATAGTTAACGTATCGGTTTCACAAAAAATGTTAGAAAGGGGAAGGAGTTTTACTACTTCCGATAGATTTTCATTTAAAAATAAACGCTTACCCAAAGAAAGATAATAATTTTTAGATAAAATTTGTTTAGCTAATTCTTTACTTCCATTAAATCCATGAAAAACTACCGGTATATTTTCAGCCTCTTTGGATAATAGAGATAAAACTTCCTGATAAGCCCTTACGCAGTGGATAATCAAAGGTTTTTTATGTTCCTTCGCAAGAATAATTTGCCGGGAAAACACCTCCGTTTGTAAGGATAGAGGCAGCTCAATAGCCTTATCTAAACCACATTCTCCTACGGCAATACAAAAAGGATTTTTTAACTGATTTTCTATGATTTGCAAGTCGTTTTCTATTGTTTCTTTATTAATTTTCCAGGGATGAATTCCCATAGAATAATACTTCTTATCGGGAATTTCTTCATAAGGATAGACATTCAAGACGATTCTTTCATCCGGTTTTTGAAGGGCAGAATGAGTATGTAAATTGATATAATACATCGTTTAAAAAAATTTAAAAAAAACAAATAAGGAAAAATTACCTTTATTCTATTTGTTTTTTACAGGTTTTACATAAATTTAGAGTTACATTATCTACGGTGGATATTTTTTCAGCGGCGGACACCATTACACAGGTAGAATTTTTACAGTGAGGCAAGCCCAAATTATGTCCTAATTCATGGACGGAAACTTTTTTTAATCGGTTGATTAACTTTTTTTCTCCGTCTTTTTTTAAACGAAAACTACTTACTACACAGCCCGATTTTCCTAAATATCCCAACCCGAATACTCCCCAATCGGTATATTTATACTCCGGTTTTTTAATGCTTCCATCTTTCAAATACTTAGTAGCACAAACATCATAGGAGGTTACTCCCAAAGTTAAATCCAAAGAATCTATTTGATTTTTATGTACAAAATCGATAATTTTAGAAGCGTCGTAGCGTGGTGATTTTTTCGCCGTATAAAATTCCTGAGGCATTTTTTGAGACGATAACGTATAAGAGGTAAAACCATAGACATCAAAAATAGCCTTCCTTATGGAATCTATATGAGAAGACTGAAAATCTCCCAAAGGAACAATTCCTACTTTTTGAATTTCTCTTTTAATTTCCGAATTTTTATTCTCTTTACACGAAACAATAAAAATTACCACCAAGCAAATATAATATCCTTTTCTCATTTTTGTATAAAAAACACCTATGAAACAGTTCAATGATGCAAAGTACTTTTTTATAGGGAACGATAAAAATTAAAATATATTTTTCTTTTGTACCATATTATTCCGAATTATAAAACATGAGTTGTCTCCTTTTATAAAATTTTAAAAATTGGCTCGTAGTTGAACGTTTCCTATATGAATTACGGGAGTATCTTCGTTCTTTCTTCCTTGATAAGTAATCCCTAATTGTAAATACGAAGTAAGGTTGGTCTGAAAAGAGGCACTCCATAAAAAGGAATTTCCGGGACGCAAACCCTCCAACATTTGATTCCCGATTAAACTATAACTATCTCCTGTAAAACCGGATTTGATATAGGAAAAAGAAGCATTAAGAGAATTTTGTTTAATGCTTGTCCAACGTAATTCGGCGGTATATTCGTTCCATTTCAGTTGTTCAACCCCTTGTATGTTTTCTTTGTTCTGGTTTTTATAAAAAACCGAAGTCAAAAAGGAAGTATTTAGTTTGTACTGATACCCCAACTGAAAAAGAAAATTAGTGATTTGATACCGTTTATTGATAAAATTCTGCGAAGTAGATTTTTCATCCGAATAGCCCCCGAGAAGATTTAAAATATGATGTTCAAAGAGTTTGTAATTGGCAGAAAGGGAAGGCGAACGCAATCGGCGTGATTCTAACCCGATGTATAAAAATTGATCGTTTTGGGTTTCGGTGTATTTTAGGTTTAAATCCCATCGGTTGATAGCAATTTGATTGAATTGAAAAGTAGATAAAAAAGTTTTATTTCGATACAAAAGGTTCTCTGTTTGAAAAGGATTCCAATCAATGGCATTTATACGAGTATAGGCATTGGAAACCTGATACGCATTTTGCAAATGTATCCGTTCCCAAAAAAGAGTTTTTTGCTTAAAAAAACGAGCAGGTTTTATCGTTAAACTAAAATTCAATCGATTTTTATTGATTAATGCAAAAGAGAGGTTTCCCGTAAAAATACGATTGTAACGAGCTAAATCTACAAACTCCGCCACTTCAAATTCATCGAGTTCTTCGATTCCGTTGCCGTTGTAATCCGTCCATTTGTAAATTCCATTCCCATCGGTAACTTTTACATAGACGAACTCCCGCTGGGCTTCCCTCCCACTTCCCAATTCATATAAAAAAGAACTTACTAAGGCTTGATTCCACCACTGTTTGTTCCATTTGGTAGTAGATAAAAGGATATTTTCATCATAATTTTCGACATTGAATTTCACATTTCTATAATGAAAATCCGTTAGGAGGTTTTGGGTTTTTGTTTTAAAGAGTTGAGAAGAAATCATTCCTCCTAAGGTGGTGTTCAATCGGATCATTTGATTCACTCGAATGGAATCGTCTTGACGGCTATACAAACGAGTATGAATATAAAATCGAGTAGAATCTCCAATTTTATTAAAAATTCCCCATTCGTTCCAATTAAAACTCTGCCCGGTCAGCTCACCGGTGGTTTCATTTTTAAAGAGATTTTTTTCTCCATCAAAAGTTACTCCGGAAAGAGTATTTTTGATTTTCTTTTGCAATGTGTTTTTAAATCGCAGAAAAGTAGTTTTTTCGGAAGTGATTACGGAAATATTTTGAGTAGTTGTCGTTATAGTATTGGTAGAATTAAGCAAAGAAAAATGGGTAAATAATTCAAAATAGTTGGGTTGATAGGTTAAGGAAATATCGTTTCTAATTCCTTGATAGAGATGTTCTTCGCTAAGATAATTCAATCGGTACAAAAATTTAAAATTTTCTTTTATTTTATTTTCGGTGCTCAGTTGCAACCGCCATTGGTTTTGGTTTGAAAATTCTTTTAAGAGGTTAAAATCTCGATTAAATTCTACGGGATTTATTCGATTGATGATGGTAAAGTTTTTTTGAATAAACTGCAAAGAAAGTGTATTTAACGAGTTCCATGCGGTTCGTTCTATTTTTTTTTGAAAAGAAAATTTCCCTGCAAATCCGTGATTTTGATTGTTGTCAATAGTAGAAAAAAGATTTTTATCTCGATTGGAATACGCTAAATCCACAAAAAATTGACTATTAAGAGCAGTAAATTCAGAGTGCGTAGAAAACACCTTTAAGTTAGTAGGGGGAATTAACCGTTTGATAGGAGCATAATTTCCTTGTGGAATCCCACCGATAGGTTCTACATACTCAAAAACTTTACCATTTACAGGAGAACTCACAAAAACATAATCCCCTTGATTGGCTCCTACTTGTAAAAAACCCACCGAATACAAAACTTCTTCCGCATTATTGGAATATTCATAAATTTCTTTTCCGGCGACGACTATCCTTCGGTACAACACCCGATTAACGTCATATTCGGTAGGTACGGCAGAAGAATTAACCATTAAATTTGTATCGTTTCCGGCTTGTTCCAAGACCTGTATATCCGAATCGCTAAGGGTTTGATTCGTGGGATTGTTTTTTTGGTCTCCATCGGAATAATATTGAGTGGAAATTTTAAAATTTTCGGATTCGTGTCGGGTTTGAAACAATAACGTAAAACGATTGTAACTCTGATTGGTATATAAATACTCTGCGGTAATTCGAGAGTTGGCGGTAATGAGTCGTTGATTAGAGAAGGTTAATTCTCCGGTGTTGTAATTAATCATATAATCTTTATCCTCCCCTCGGGTAAGTAAAAAACCGTTTAAATAAATTCGCTCCGACCCCGAAAGAACAATAATAAACTGCTCCCCGTTTTTTCCACGCAAACGATACGGACCTTGATTACCTTCTTGACCGATAAATTGATAATTAACAAAATCCCCACGAGAAATACTTCCCGCTGCTTGTATGAAATGTTTAAACCGAGAGGTACTCCACGAAGTCCCCACCTGAATACCCGTAACTTTTTGACTGAAATTAGAAAAATAATGCCTGTCCTGCAACAAATCCAAATGCCCTGCCTTAATAAAAGAATGTTTATTAAACAGTTCCACATAGACCTTATCGAACTCATTTAGATTCTGTGTATATCCGTTGGATTGAATAGGAATATTGGTATCCGAAATAACTGCATTGATGGAAATTTCTTTACTTAATTTCCCTGTAAGTTGAAGATTTAAACTGGATTGCACCGAAGCCGATTGGTTATTTCCGAAGGTTATTCCTCGAACAATACTTCCGGAGGAGTTGATCCCGTCAAAGAATTTTTTTTCTTGTTTTTCGGTTTTAAAGACTTCCGTAAGGGTTCTTTCTTTTTTTAAAGTTACAATTAAAGCAGAATCGTTTTCATACACTTCTCGAGCGATAAGATTCGGATTTACATAATACTCTACATATCCTTTTTTCGGTTTTTCTTTGAAAATTATTTTTTTTTGAAGCGTATCTATCCGAAAAGAAACCGTATCGATTTTTTTTTGAAGGGAATCATACACCGTAAGCGTTTCGGTAAGTAATGCATTAAAATCCGAAATATAAATTTCAGAGGAATCTATTGAAATTACTCGCCGATTGGGATTTTCCCACGACTGGTTCTGAGAAAATACCCACGAGGCACTTCCTACTAAAAAAAATAAAAAAAAATACTTTTTCAATTTTTAGCGAGTATTTTTTATTTTTACAAAAATAACAAAACAAATTCAACCGTAACGTATAAAATTTCACCTCCTCTTATTATAAAAAATAAATATAAAAAGTTAATCAAAATGAATTTTCGGTTAAATCTTTTTTTGAGGTGCTATAAATTACTTTTGTGTAGCTTTGTGGCTTCTTTGTGTTTTTTGTGGCATAGTTATTACACAGAGTTTCGCAAAGAATACACGAAGTTTTACAAAAAATATATAAAATGAGGAGAGAAAATGAAAGGTCAATTAAATGTATAGACCTCAAAAAAAGATTTAACCGAATTTTTTATATACGAATTTTTTATATATTTGCTCATTAATATTTAAAATTTAGTAAATAATGGAAATAGCAGGAAAAGTAAAAAAGATTTTTGACGCACAAACCTTTCCGAGTGGTTTTGTAAAAAGAGATATGGTGATTACTACCGACGAACAATACCCGCAGGATATTCTTATAGAATTTACCCAAGATCGTGCCGAACTTTTAAGTTTATACAAACAAGGAGACGATTTAAAAATCTCCTTTAACCTACGAGGAAGAGAATGGATAAATCCGGAAGGAGAAGCAAAATACTTCAACTCAATACAAGGCTGGAGAATTGAACGACTCAATCCTAATCAGGCTCAAACAGGAGGAGCTTCTACTACCACCTCTACTGTTTCTCCCGCTCAGGAAGCACCTCAACCTGCTACTCCGGTAAATCTTACTTCTACAGAAGCTGAAGACGATTTACCTTTTTAAAATAAAGATAGCTTATCCTTCTCTTTAAAAATAATACGTTTTTAGAGGGAAGGATTTTATTTTAGGTATATGTTTTTAATCCGATTAGGAAAAGAACTTATTTTTCCTCCTCATCACTATGCCGATGAGAATGACGGTATTCTTGCCATAGGAGGAGACCTCTCCCCCGCCCGATTAGTATTGGCATATAAAAACGGTATTTTTCCTTGGTACAACCCGGGAGAACCCATCTTGTGGCATTCTCCAAAAGAACGCTTTGTTTTACTTCCAACGGAACTGAAAATCTCAAAATCGATGAAAAAAATTCTGCGAGAAAATACCTTCTCTTTTACTGAAAATAAAAATTTTAAAGAAGTAATTTCTCGATGCGGTTCTATCAAAAGAAAAGGACAATCCGGTACTTGGATAACCAATGAAATGAAGGAGGCTTATCTGAACCTTCATCAATTAGGAATTGCTAAAAGCGTAGAAGTATGGCAAGGAGAAGAGTTAGTGGGAGGATTTTATGGAATAGATTTAGGAGAAATATTCTGCGGAGAAAGTATGTTTTCTTCCGTGCCTAACGCCTCGAAATTTGGCTTTATTTCCTTTGTAGAAAAATACAAAAGCACCTACAAACTTATTGACTGCCAAACTCCTACAGAACATTTAGCCAGTCTGGGAGCAAAAAAAATTCCAAGAAAAGAATTTCTGAATTACTTGGAGGTAGGTAAGTACTAATTATGAATTATTTTGATATGAAACTCCGCCTGAAAGATTCCAATGAATGGATTTATCCCACCACTAAATGGAAAAAATCAGAAATACAAAAAGATTTTGCCATAGACCCTAACTTTTATATAAAAATTAGGACAATAAATTAGTTATCACTAACATAACTTAAAAGTGCGGGGGGCAAACTTTTTTTCTATATCTTTGTTACTCATATATCTCTATCTTCTCTAAAATAGAGATTTAGAATTAAAATTACGCATCAAAAATGAAAAAAATATTTTATTTTATTTTCCTATTTTTATTAGTTCTTTCTTGTAATAATAAGAAAGAAACCCTTATTTTTAGAGAGTCTGCTAACGTTTCATTAAAAAAACCTCCACAGGAAAATCTTCAAAAAATTGATAAAGAACAAAATTTCTATCCATTTAAGGCAGATACTATTTCAAATATTCAAATAAAAGGATTTTCTATTAATTCCTCTTATAAAGTAGGAGAAAACTATCTCGTAACAGGGTATTATGAGCCTGTAGACGGAAAAATAGTACTTCCCGATACAGAACAAAATTGGGGCGACCGACTGCTTTTTTTGAATGATAAAAAAGAGATTGAGTATAAATCTCATGGAAATGGAGATGTATATAGATACGATCCTTATTTTTATAAAAACAATACGAATGATGAAATATTGGTGGTTTGTCAATTAGCGTATGAATATTTTTTTGGTGGAGATGCCTACTTGATTAAAAAGGGAAAAATCAATTACCTTGGGAATATAGATATAGAAAGTAACGATATGAATAAAACGTTGATTGATATTTTAAAAATTAAAAAAAATAAGACTAACTATATTTTTTCGTTTGACTCGGATAGTTTATTACTCAGTCCTGGAGGAAAGGATAGTTTAGTGCAAAATAACGGGATTAGATATGAATATAATTCTATCAATAAAACCTTTAAACTAATAAAATAAGTCTAAAAAAAACCTCACTTTAAAAAGATGAGGTTTTTAGAATAATTATTTTTTACGATTTAATCTCCGATATAATCAGGGGTTTCTCCCATGGCTTTTGAACGGTCGTCCTCTATTTTTGCTTGATTTTCCATGCTATACATGATGCTCATAGGAGCAAGTTGGCGGGTTTGTTGACTAATTCCTTGTTGGAGTTGTTTTATATCATCGGTGGCAGGAGATTTTTTTATGGATTTAGTAACAAGTACATAAACTCCGGAGTTTCCTTCAATGGCTTTAGAACGAGTACCCGGTTTTATCCCGAAAGCAGCTCCGGCAACTTTCGGCTCAGGAGTTCCTCCTCCAAGAGTAGGATTTTGGAAATTAATTTCTCCGCTTTGTTTGGTAGTTCCGTATTCTTGAGCAAGAGCATCTAAGTTCTTATTAGAAGCATTTATTTTTTCAGATAGAATTTTACCTATTTTTTTGTTTTTTACGATAGGCTCTAATTCTGCACGCATTAATTTAGCACTTGCTAAGCCTTTTTCGTTTTTATCGGTAACAATTACTACAATGTGATCGCTGGTAGGAGAAGTAAAAATAGAAGATTCTCCTGTTTTTCTATCTTCGTGAAATGCCCAACGAAGGATATTTTCGGTTTGTTGAAGGTTGGGATCTACTCCATTTAAATTGGCTACAAACCGTGAAGTTCCTTTTTGTTCTAATACCGTATAATTTCCTTTTTTAGCTAAGGTTTCAAAATCTTTTTCCGATTTTCCTTGTACGTTTTGAGCAAAGCCGGTCGCTTTTTTATAAATTCCGGAGGTAGTCGCATCGGACGGTTTTCTTTCTTTTACCAAATGAGCTACGCTATATACCATTCCTCCCGGTTTTTTATCGGCAATTTCTATCACATGATACCCGAATTGCGTTTCCACCACTCCACGGGCTCCTTTGGGCTGACTATCTACAAATTGTTGAAATTGAGGAACAAATTGAGGGTTTGAGGAAGTAGTCCATCCTACAAAACCTCCTTGTTTTGCCGAGCCCGTATCATTTGAAAGAGCTAAATATTCATTGAATTTTGCAGGGTTGCCATTTATTTGAGTAGCAATACTATCGGCTAATTTTTTAGCTTGTTCTTTTGAACGTTTTACCGAAGGGTCTCCTAAGCCTTTGTAGGAAATTAAAATATGTTTAGATAAAACGGAATCCGATGTTTTTTTATCCATAAATTTACTTACCACATAATATTTATCTAAAGGGTAAGGTCCGTAAGTAGCTCCCGGAGCGGCTCCGGCTACCCATCCTTGAATCGGTTGCGGTTGTTGCTTAATATCCGTATAGGTCATTGGGATAGCATTGTTATCCGAGTGTGTGTCGATATAAGATTTTACCTCTTGTAAAGGAACGGAAGAAAAACTGGTAATACTATCTACAATTTCTCCATTTTCGTCTTTTAATATTCCTCCAACGGTATATATTTTGGTATTTTTTAGAGCTAAGGAATCATCCGCCGAAGAATATTTATTAGGAAAAACTACATACTTTAAACTTACATTTGCTTCTTTTTTGTATCGATTGGGATGAACTTTTATATATTCTTCGATTTCCCCATCCGAAACGGTAATTTTGTTTTGTGAAGCATATTTATCGTAATTGATTGTTACATAATCTATAAGAGCATTTTCTGTTCTTTGTTTTTGAACTAACTGTGCTTCTTTTTTAGAGGTAAATAACCCTTGTGTAACAGCATTAAAATACAATCTTGTTTTAATTTCTTGCTCGGCAACGGATTTTTGTTGCAACCAATTAGTATATTGCACCATGGCTTGTTGGTCGGTAGTAGATTTTTCCTTTAAGGTTTCTATTTGTTTTTTTATTTCGGTGGCATTAAAATTTCCTTTGGAATCGTACAGACTTTTATCATTTGCAAAAATAGAGGCATATTGAGCCAGTTCCCAAAAACCGTCTTCGGTAAGTTCCATCCCGGACTGGTTGAAATGTTCGGAAATAAGTTTGTTTTGAACCAAGATTTTCCATACTTCGTCTTGAGAAGCCTGTCCATTGCTTTGCCTTTCAATAAAAGAATAAAGGGTATTGTACTCCTGACGAGAGACATACTCTCCGTTTACTTTTCCATATACGTTAGGATCCGGACGAAAATAAGTCGACCATTGATCGGGGTTGGCAATAAACGCAAACATGGCAAAACCGATTAAAACAAATAAAATCCAAACTCTTTTTCTGATTTTTTCTAAAATTGTCATCTATACTAATTTTTTTACGAGTGGCAAAAGTACAATTCCTTATTCAAATTTCAAAAATTATTTTACTATTCTAACTCCTACGCTATACTTTCTTTATATTTTTCTAAGGTTTCTTTAAATTTTCCTTCTTCCATACGGTTTTTAAGAAAATCAAAAGCCTCTTTTAAGGTCATTTCCGGATGGTAAAATTTAACATAAACAAACGCTGCATTGGCGAGGACTAAATTTTTATGTTCCGACTCATTTTTTCCTTCTAAGATTTCTTGAGCAATTAAAATATTTTCTTCCTTATTTTTTGAAGAAAGTTGTTCCCATTCTATTTTTTCAAGCCCAAAATCCGCAGGAGAAAGAGTATAGGTACTCACTTTTCCCTCTTTCAACTCCATCACCTGCGTTTCGCCGGAAAGAGTTACTTCATCTAAACCGTCTTCTCCTCGAACAATAAGTAAATGCTCATACCCCATGTATTTTCCAAGTTCTATCATTAAAGGCATATATTCTTTAAAGGGCGTTCCGATAAGTTGTTTTTTGGGTTGAAGCGGATTTAAAAACGGACCTAAAATATTAAATACCGTTGGGATTCCATAGATTTGACGAGCAGGAGCGAATTTTTTAAAAATAGGATGAAAAGTAGGAGCGAATAAAAAAGCCAAATGGGTTTTATTTAAAACTTCTTCAAGAGTATTTTTAGAGGCATCCACGCCTAATTTTTCTAATAAATCAAAGCTCCCGAATCGTCCGGAGGCTGCTTTATTTCCATGTTTTACTACATTTACTCCAACGGATGCCAGAGCAAAAGCGACTAAGGTGGAAGTATTGATGCGTGGCAATCCGGAACCTCCCGTACCGCAAACATCTATAAAATCTCCTGTGATTTTCTCCTCTATCGGTCGTTGAAAATGACGGATGGCTTCTACAAATTCATACAAATTTTCTGCATTTTTTACTCCATACGACAGGGCAATTAAAAGCATCAGAATCTGTTGTTCGGTAAGTTCGTCGTCATTTATTTTTTCTAATAAAGGAACAAAATCTTCTTTGGATAAAAATTCATTTTTTCGTAATTGATTTAAGGTTTTATTTAAAAGAGCATTACCGTTAATCAATCGTCCTTCCACTACATTTTTTATGATTTGCATTCCCGCTCCGTGATTCATACTCAAAATGGATTCGGGATGATATTGTACCCCTTCAATAGGTAAAGTTTTATGCCGAATAGACATAACGATTCCGTCCGAAGTTTCGCCGCTTACTTCAAAACAATTCGGAATGACTTTTCCGGCTAAGGAGTGATAACGCCCCACTTCTATATTTTTAGGAAGATGATGATAAATACTTCTTCCGTCGGTGGTAATTTCATACGATTTTCCATGAACCGGAGGAAGATGCATCAATTCTCCCCCAAAAAATTCTATTAAGGCTTGATGCCCCAAACAAATACCGAAAATAGGATGAGTTTTATGGTATTTTTCAATCCAATCGAACATATGACCTGCATTTTTAGGGATGGACGGACCGGGAGAAAGTACCAATAAATCAAAATCTTCCGTTATTTTATCCGGCGAAACCGTGTTTCGATACACCACTACCTCACATCCTAATTGTTTGAAATAATCTACAATATTAAAAGTAAAGGAATCAAAATTATCTAAAATAAGTACTTTTTTTATCATTTTTTTGAATATTTATACGTGTCGGTTCTATTGGTATTAAATCTATCTTATTATACTTACTCTTTAACCTCACTATGTTTCATAACTGTTTTCGCATCTATATTTTCATGCGAAGCAGAATAAATTGCTTTTCTGTTTTTAATCACTAAAATCTGTGGAGATTGATGTATCACTTCAAAGTCATCGGCAATTTGATTGGAAAGTTCACGGAAATTTAATAAATCTAAATAGTAAGCAGTGATTTTAGAAAAATCAAATTCCGATTCAAATCTTTTTAAAACCGTGCGACTAATTCCGCATCGGGTACTATGTTTAAAAATCACAACGGGTTGAGAATCGGAAAGGGTTTTAATTTCTTCAATTATCTCCTTATCCTCGATCTTTTTCCATTTAGATTCAAGTGAATTATCCTGAGTTTTAAATAAATTTTTAAAGAAATTCATGGTATTAATTTTGAATAAACGGTTCAATGGCTTTCATAAAAGCGGCGGCTTTATTGTGAGTTTCATCCAATTCTCCTTCGGGAGTGCTTTCATACAGCAAGGTAGCTCCCGATAAATAGGTAAATTTTTCGTCTTTTATATGTACGGTTCGTATGGTAATGGCGGTATTTACCTCTCCGTCAAAGGTAAGGTAACCGATACTTCCTCCGTAGTAGCCTCGCTCGTGGGATTCGATGCCCTCTATAAAATTCATGGCTGCAATTTTAGGAGCTCCGGTAAGGGTTCCGGCATTTAAGCAATTTATCAAAGCATCAAAGCCGGAATATTCTTCCTCTAAATTTCCACTTACTTTTGCAACGGTATGATACACATGCGAATATTTTTCAATCGAACGGTATTGTTCGATGGTAATTCCGGCTTTGCAGATACGAGATAAATCATTTCGTCCTAAATCAATCAACATATCCAATTCGGCTTTTTCTTTTTCCGAATTGAGTAAATTCATCATATTTATATGGTCTTGAAGCGTATCCGTTCCTCGCCGTACCGTTCCGGAGATGGGTTTTAAAGTAACTTTCCTGTTTTGACATTTTACCATAATTTCCGGAGAAGCTCCCAATAAGATTTCCCCGTTCATATCAAAATAAAAAAGATAAGGAGAGGGATTTATTTTTTTATAATTCTCGTAAATATCGTAGGCTTTTCCCGAGAGCGTTCCTGAGATTTTTCTGGAGAGCACCACTTCCATAAATTCGCCTAAGTGACAGTATTCTATTGCTTTTTCCACTTGGTTTTTAAAGACCTCGTCGGTGGGAGAATAGTGAATATCGGAAATTTTTGAGGGCGGAGCAGTGTCCTTTTTTATAGGAGGTGGTTGGGAAAAAAGCTCGGTTTCGTAGGAAATACATTCTTTTTCGGTGGTTCGATAGATATAAATTTCGGATTTTTTATGAATGTGGTCGAACTCCAAGAGGGTATCAAATAAAAATAAATGAAAATCTTCCGTAGAGGATTCTTTTTCTCGTTTTATTTCTTCAAATTGATACACAAAATAATAGGAAAATGCTCCATATAAGCCGAGAAAGGTTTTTTGATCGGTTTTAAATTCTTGGAGTAAGGTTCGGATAATTTGAGCGATATTTTGTCTGTTAATTCTATCTTTTTCTGCTCCGGTAAAATCTAAACGTGGAATTTCCAGTACCCATTTTTTATCGGATTTTTCTATGATAAAGGAGGAGAAATGAGTTTCGATACAGTCTAAATAAGGTTTGGCTCTATCGTAATGAAAGATAAGAATTTCGCAGCAATCGTTTTTACCTTTAAATTCCATAGGAGGGTCGAAACCGATTAAAGAGAGTTTTCCGCCTTCTTCGGTAATTTCCGTAGATTCGAAAAGACAAAAATTATCGGTAATTCCCAGCCCTTCCAAAGCGGATTTTGGGGTGTCGTAGGGTATTTTTTTATTTAATACATTCATTGGGGTCGGTTATGAATTGTTAATGATAAATTATTAATGGTAAATTACTCTTTCATAATTAAATTAATAAATTCTTTATTTTTATTATATACTTTCGCTCCTCGAGTAACGGTAACTACACTACAGTCCAATTTTTCGGCTATTTGTCTTTGTGTTTTTTCCTGAGAGAGTTCTTGTAAAATTTTTATACGTTCGTTTAAGGCATGCAATTCTTTTTCCGTAAGGAGAAGTTCGAGTAATTTCTCGGCTTGTTCTCGGTTTTTAGATTTTTGTATGAGTTGAAATAAAGTCATATGTTGTATCTTTGTAATAGTACAGTGATGCAAAATTAATCAAAAAATACAAAACACCAAAAAAAAATAAAGGGTTGAGTAGTAATTATGAATTATTAGTTATTAATTATATTGATAATCAAATAGTTAAGAAAAATATATAAATCCTAATTATGAATTATTAATTAAAAAATGAGGCTATACGTGTTACTTTTTATATAATTTAAAGATAAAAAAGCCCCGTATTTGTAGACGAGGCGACTAAAATGTTTTCACAACGACAAATCTGTGCATCTGTGGCATATAAAGGTTGCGAACCATCCGCAAAGGTAAAAAAAATTTGAAAGCAATTCACAACGGAATTTTATACTCCAAATTGATTCAGATGATGATTCAGGTGTTTGTAAAACATATTATTCCATTCGGCTTGGGTTAATTTTCCAAAAGAATGAGATTCTTTTCCTTCAAAATAAGCCCCTCCTAACTCTTGGGTCTTTTTAAGGTAATTAATCAAACGTTTTTTTTCCGATTCAAAATTTTTATCTTCTTTAATGATAAAATCCGGTCCGGTTTGGGAGTTTTTCTTATATTCTTTTTCGTTAACTACCGTATTTTTAATAAATGTCTTTAAAATAAATCGCATCAAGGGATTGGGTTTTTTGTATTTATTTTCATAGACATATTCGTAGGTTACACAGCAATGAGAGAGCATTTGCCCGACGGACATCTTTCCCCATAGCGGTTGAGTGGTAGGAGTTAATTGATTAATACGTTCAATAATTTTTTTTGTTTCCGATTCTGAAAAAATATTAGGTAAAGCCATAAGTAAACTAATTTATGAGTTAATAAGTATCTGAAAATAAGTTAAAAAACGAAAAGTAGCCGTTAGGTATAAAATTTTATCTTTATACAAACTTACATAAAAATTTTATTTATACATGGAATAGGATAAAAAAACTCTATGTGGTAAAGGTATGCAACGTTATGATTTACAAAATTAGAGAAAATAGTTATGGGTTTTTCAATGTTTAGATTTTTGTTTGCTCCATTATTTATTTTTTTATAGGTGTTTATTGACTTTCAGTTTATAGTTGACTCTATCCCTCCCAACGAATTGCGAAGTATTGATTATGCTGAACCACTTCGTTAAGTTTTATAGAATACCTTTAAAAAACATATAAATGAATAAATAAAACTTAGCTGTTAGATGGTTTTGTATTTTCTATTCTGTTCGTCATGCTTTGTTTCGTTTTTTTATCAGTCATTAAAATCTTGTTAATTGTAGTTGAGTCCTAAATTTCCACCAAAACATTTTCCATTTATGATTTAATGTCCCAAGTTGCCAATTAATGTCAAATTTTTCTTTGTTGTCTGATGCGTAAGGTGGAAGAGCTACTTTGCAGTGAAGCATTGTCTCTTGTGTTGCTGTTTTATTTTGATACTCTATATCAAGAGATGAACGTGGAAAATATTGTATTTCAATTAGAGTTGAATTCTTATCTGCTTTGTAAACATATAAATTAATGTCATAAAGGTTTGGATACAACGCTTCAAGTTCAACAATACTATCAGCAAGAGGTTTTGGTGTCTTTTTCTCGTTGTTGATCTTACGGATTCTGTTCTGTTCAAAGAAGTTTTTGTTGGTATGGTTAATTTCTGAAATTATAAACATACAATTATCGGAAATGTTATTGAAAGAAGTGTCACGAGCTATTTTTAAAAGACTTTGAACTGCATCCAATATTTTCTTGTAAAGATTTTCTTTTTCCACTGTATATATCTTATTATCAAACAGTTGCACCTAATTTATAAATATCCGTCCAAAAGTAGTACTTTTTTATAAAAATTATCTGAAAAATTAAATTGTATCATATAAAATTGAGAATAAAGCCTAAAATTATACCAAAAAATAGACTTCACAAAAATCTAAAATTATCTCTCCAAATACTTTACCGATAACTCCATAGATAGTTGCCGGTTCCGTTCAAAACGGGGTTCATTGTTGGTGCTCCACACCCCGACGAACCCCTAGCTGTTGTGCGTAGTTTTTTTATTCAACAAAAATATCGTCACTTGGAATAAGTCCAATTTCTTTAGCTTTTTTAAAATCATTTAGTGATAAAAATATTACATTAGCTATTTGGTCAATTGCAGGTAATGCTAAAAACTTTTTGTCATTATTCATTTTTGGTAATAATTGACCATTAATAAATTGTTCAATAAAATTAATATCAATCCAGTCCTGGTTTTCGTTTATATCTACACTATATTTTAATTCTTCGTTTTTATTAATAAAAATTGTTATATTGATTAAATTTTTTTTCTTAACAACATTTATTTTTTTTATTTCATTCTCAATTTTGGCGATTTTAGTCATCTCTTTTAGAAGATTTTTATATGATTCTGTGGTATCGAAACCTTCTGTATCAAAACTCAAATCTTCTAATGCTAAAAAAGAGTAATTTGCTTCTAAATCATTCTCTATTGTTGTAATAATTTCTTTTTGATTAGCTTCATTTTTTTCATTGAACCAACTAAAGTTTTTAAGAACTTTAATATATTCAGTTTTTCCTTTTTTAATCAAAATTCTGTAAGAATCCATTTTTAAAGAATCATTTTCATAGCTTATATTTAAGCTATCATTAATCTGATGATGAAGCTAATCAAAAAGAAATTATTACA
>CAJPEV010003677.1:0-25615 GCA_905338385.1 Darwinula stevensoni | reverse complement strand
GGGGGGGGGGGGAGCGAGGGAGATTTTGATGGATTTGCTGTGGTCCGAAATCGGTGTGTACTGAACGCTTTCCCGGCAGTGGCGTAGCAACCGCCCAAGCAGCCCCCGCAGTTGCGGGGGGGGCCCAGGCCTAGTGGGGGTCCAAAATTCCCATCGAACATGCGAAAATTCTCTTAATGTTAAGAAATATTTGGAAAAACAAAAAATTATTAAATAAAAGCAAATGTTTACCGCCCATAGGGGAGGGGCCCTGACCGACTCTTAACGTCAAATTATGAACCCAACAGAGGCGAGTGTGAACTCGTTCACTCGTCTTTGGAGAAGGCAGCACTCCCAACGTTAGGCCATATCATTGCAAGTTAATTTTATGGAATATCTGCACCCTGTCGGGCGCCGTGCAAGTACGGTGTGTGCCTTTTAAAAGTGTCCCATACTTGTGCTGGCCTAGCCTATGGCCTATAATAGCATCGCCTTGTAGGCCTAACGCGCAAGGCAAGCACAAGTATGGGACACTTTTAAAAGACGCACACTGTATGAACGTACGTGAACGTGTCGTAACTGAGAGAAAAAAGGGTCACTTGCGGTTAACTTCGGTGGGGAACACCATCATTCAGTAGTTGAGTTCATCTCGATCAAAAGTTATACAGACCGTAAACTTAAAAACTTGAGTTATTCTCAGACCACAAGTACAAACACCCTTGTGTTTGTGACGAGTAGCAAGACCAGTGGCGCTGCAAAGAGGAAAAAACGTCGGCAAGCAGATCGAGAGCTACAAAAAGTGAAAAAAATTGATAGTTTTTTTGCTAGAGGAGCTTCGAGTTCTGATAATGCTGCTACTTCCGAAACCGATCCCCAAGAACCGGAAGGTGAAGCCACTGAAAATAAATTCCAGGAAAAAGAGGGTGATACTGGCGATCCTGGAGGCACCTTCCATGATTATTGCATCGTATCACGCAGCGATATCAGGACAGACGCTCCTGAAATGGAAATCGATGTGGCTCTGGCAGATTCCACGTATAACCGAGCCAGCGCCAGGGGGTTCGGGTCCTGCAACTACGTGTCAAGACTCGTTCGATGCTCTTTTGCGCGAGAGACATCCGACCGACAGAGGAAACTTCCCAACAGATGCAGTCACCTCCCAGATGAAGAGATTTATTCTGGAGCAAGGGCCATGCCGACCGAAAGGGCCCCACCCGAGGGATAGCATTCAAGACCGCTCGTTCTCTGAATCGTATTACGGTACCACAACGAAATCGGGGCTGTCCATCCCAGTAACCTGGCTGTGTCGTTCGCAAAAATTGGACGCCGCTTACTGTGAGCCCTGTTGGCTGTTTGCCGACAGAAAAGACTCAAAATACCATTCAGCTCGGTCGACGGGCATACGTGACCGGCGCGGACTTTCGCGAAAATTTAAGGACCATGCTAAATCAGCTGTACACCTCTCATCTTGCATGACCTATGTCCAATGGAAGCAGAATGGCACTATTGACAAAGCAGCCGAACGTCAGGTACAGCATCAAAAATCCTTCTGGAAACAAGTGCTTGCTTGATCGCTTGATTAAAATAACTCTTACATTGGCTACAAATGCCCAAGCGTTCCGCGGCCATAGAGAAAAAATCGGTGAAGCGTACAACGGAAATTTTCTCTCTCAGGTGGAGCTCTTGGCTGAGTTTGATCCTGTGATGAAGGAGCTTCTTCACAGGCCCAGTGGGAAAATTCATTATCTGAGTCCTCAAATACAGAATGAGCTCATTGAGCTTCTTGCAAATAATTTGGAAACAGAGCTACTGCAGGATATCAAAAGTGCGCCATTTTTCTCAATCATTATGGATACGACTCAAGACATCTCAAAAAAGGACCAACTGAGCCATATCTACCGATTTGTCAAGGTTCACGAGGATGCAATCGGGAAACCGTCACAAATCGAGATTGTCGAGAGTTTCCTTGGATTTTACGAGACCAAGGACCAAAGCGCGGCTGGAATTTCTTCACAAATTTTGAGTACCATGGAAGAAAAGGGGCTCTCTCTTGCGAAATGTCGTGGGCAGAGCTATGACGGTGCACATGTCATGAGTGGAGCCTACACCGGAACCCAGAAGAGAATTTTAGAGAAGCAACCATCCGCGAAATACGTGCATTGTGCGGCGCATAACCTCAACTTGGTTTTAAATGACGCAGTTTGTGATGTCAAAGAAGTTAGCAATTTTTTCGCATGTTTGCAAGATCTGTACTCCTTCTTCGGGCACAGCATCCGTCGTTGGGATCTGCTGCAGGACATGTCGGGGGAATCCGAAGTCACCCTAAAGAAGCTAAACCCTACACGCTGGGCGGGTCGCCATATGTCGCTAATGGGAGTAATGCACCGGTATCACGATGTAATGAAGGCTCTCGGTCTAGTCATCCTTCAAAGTATCAAGAAAGAGGAACGAGAAGAAGCCTGTCGAATCAAGAGGAGCATGGACAATTTTGAATTCGTGCTTCTGTTGGTGCTCTTATCTAAAGTTCTTGGAGAAGTTTTCGTGGCCTCCAAATACCTTCAGTCCAAAGATACTGATTTGTTGAAAGCCACACAGCATCTCGAAACGGCATACAAATCCTTGTGCAACTACCGGCATTGCTTCGATGAGGTGAAACAGGAAGCCAAAAATGTGTCCGAAAAATGGGGCTTGACGCCAGTATTCAAGGAGAAGCGGTGGAGTCAACGGAAGCGTCACTTTGACGACCTAGCTGCGGATCACAGGTTGTTGGACCCAGAGAACCACTTTCGAGTCGATATCTTCTACAGAGTACTTGACATCACCGCAACGCAGCTCAAGCAGCGTTTTCAGGCAATGGCCCTCATAACTCAGAAGTTTTTCATTCTCAATCCGCATACCTTGGCCACGACGGACGCAACCGAAGTCATGACAGCAGCTAAAGCCCTGAAAATGGAATATCCTGAAGACTTTACGGAGGCATTTCCATTACAGTTGATCTCTTTTCGAGAGACCATGAAGAAACAAATCAGTGAGGTGTCATCTGTCAGAGACCTGGCGCATCTTCTCATCGTAGAGTATTCAGAGATTTCCTCAAACTACATGGATGTGTGCACAGCCCTGCTGCTCTTCCTCACACTCCCTGTGACTGTCGCTAGTTGCGAAAGGTCGTTTTCCAAACTTAAAATAATCAAGAATTACCTGCGAAACTCAATGAGTCAACAACGCCTGAGAGGCCTCGGATTGCTCTCGATTGAAGCAGCGCGGGCTAAGAAGATGGATGTACTAAGACTCACCGACGTGTTTGCCGAGGCTAAAGCAAGAAAAATGTCATTTTGAATGCTTGGACGCCAATGCAGTGCATCAGATTTATGTCTTCCTCTTTTCCCCTATTCTTATCTGGAAAAATTCTTCCAATGTATACATGCGTCAATATCAGATTGTTTCATTAATACAGTGAGTAGCAAACCTGTTATGAGAAGATGAGTTTTTTTTTATTGGGGGGGGGGGCAGAATTAGGTTTTGCGGGGGGGCCCAAGATTTCTTGCTACGCCACTGAGCCTTCATTGTACCTGCATACAATTAAGAAAAGCAGCATGTTTATGCTTATTTTACGTAAAATGAATGTACATGTTTTGTCCATTTTATATCATTTTTACGCAAACCATCGTCAAGATAATGTCAACACGTTTCCAGAAATGGTACCTCTGTGATACGTAAACGTTCATATTAAATTAACGTAAATTTTACGTAAAATTGACATTGCCGTTTACATTCCCAACAGCATGTTTACATTTATTCATGTAAAATTAGTTAATTTTCCCCTAACATTTATGTGAATTGAACGAAACTTTCAGTACCTTTGAAGGGAATTGATACACTGCATTTCTCTCGCTCCTTTCCACACTTTATAACTCTAGGGAGGGTCAACGAGTACACGAGTACACAAGTACTCATCCTCACCAGCGCTGAAGAGTACCAAGATGACCAACTGATTCCTCCCGAACCAGTACACCGGGAGGAGGAGCTAGGCTGAAGCTATCTTGCAAATTCTATCTTGCATTGAAGCTATCTTGCATTCAATGATTTCAAGTGAAGGAATAAACTTAAAAAAAAATAAAATTTTTAGGGTTTCTTCCAATGACATGAGAGGTAATAGCAAACACAGAAAATTGGATGTACATGCGTTCTACAAAAAAGCAAAATTAGAAAAAATTCAAAATTAAAAACAACTCCAATCGCCTTGAAAATAACGCCAGACATAAACCGGTCAATCTGTTATGCAACCATGATATGGCGGTTGTGGCACAAATAGGTTTGGATGGGTAAAATAATATTTATTTAACGCAAATCGGGAAAATAATATCATATAGGAAATAATGAATGTTTCCCCATTAGGAACCCTACCAATCTAGTTCAAAATCTCACCCGACATAACCCAATCATTCTGTTACGCAACCATGATGCAGCAGTTGCGGCACGAATAGGCTAAGATGGGCAAAAAAAAAACATATTTAATGTAAATCGGAAAAATACTATTATTTAGGAAATAATGAATGTTTCTCCATTAGGAACCCTATCAATCTCGTTCAAAACCCCACCCGACATAACTCGATCATGCTGTTACGCAACCATGACGCAGGGGTTCCGGCACAAATAGGTATGGATGGGGGAAAAAAACCATGTAATGGAAATCGGGAAAATAATTTTTTTATTTAAATAATAAATGTTTCTCCTTTAGGAACCCTACCAATCTCGTTCAAAATCCCACCCGACATAACCCGATCATTCTGTTATGCAACCATGATGCAGCAGTTGCGGCACAAATAGGCTAAGATGCGTAAAAAAAAAAATATTTTTGGCACAAATATTTTTGGAAGAGTAAGATAATAACTAAAGATAAATGAATATATAACTATTTAGTAGAATATTTAAACTTTGTGCCACAACCGCAGCATCATATTGCGGAACAGAATTACCGTTTCATATCTGGCCAGATTTGCAAGGCGATTCGTAGGGTTGTTAACGGAGAAATATTGATCTTTCTCTTTAATCAATTATTTTCCCGATTTGAGTTGAATGAATATTAATTTACCCATCCAAACCTATTTTTGCCGCAACCGCTGCATCATGATTGCGTCACAGAATGATCGGTTCATGTCTGGTTGGATTTTGAACGGGATTGGTAGGGTTCCCAATGGAGAAATATTGATTATTTGCAATGAAATTGGATTTTTCCGATTTGTGTTACATGAATGTTGTTTTACACATCCAAATTTATTTGTGCCGCAACCCCTCCATCATGGTTGCGTCACAGATTGATCGGTTCATGTCGGGTTGGATGTTTAACGAGATTGGTACGGTTCCCGAGCGAGAAACATTGATCATTAAAAAATATATATTATTTTCCCGATTTGCGTTACAGGAAATTTTTTTTTCCATTCAAACCTTTATGTGCCGCAACCGCTGCATCATGGTTGCGTCACAGAATGATCGGATCAGGTCGGATGGGATTTTGAACGGGATTGGTAGAGTTTCTAATAGTGAGATAGTTTTATTCTTGGAAGGACGAAACTGTACTCTCCGTGACGGTGTGCAATATCGTCGCGTGATGCACAATTACGTCTCGATTGATATACCTAGAGGGCGCTGAATTTGTCTTGAAACTTCCCAATTCCACCAACAGAAGGAAGAAACGTAATAATTTCGCGGGCGTTTTTGTCTCGTAAAAATGCCGTGACTTCATTTGAATTTAATATTTATACTTGACCCTCCTGCCTCAGGACTGTATATAATGGCAAATACTTGACTGACTCAAAAGGAACGGATCTTTCGCTGCAGCTCAAATAACACTCGTCGAAATTGTTGACCACTCTGCAGGCATCAACTATGTTCACTTTGCGACTAATGGTAAAAATGGTAGTGGTCTTTCGTTTAGGGAACTCTGTTGGTGATAAAAAGAAATAGGAATGGTCAGTAACTTTCGGCGGATTTTACTGGAATGCCAGCGCTGGAGCAAAGGGCAAAGGTGAAGCTCTGAAAATCGTTCACTGAGACTCTCGAGCTTTTGCTAAAGATGTACGCACAGATATCTACAGGAAGTACATGTTATACATAGGTACATTTGCTGCAAAAGCTCGAGAGTCTCAGTGAACACTCCCCTTGAATCCCATTCATTGGCATGGTCGCAATAAAGATGTTGCTGTCGATCCTCCACCTAGTTGTGCGACTACATGAGAACAATTGGACGTGGAGGTAATTGACTAACAAAGCTAAATGACAAAGAGTGTCTTCCAAGTATTGACTTGGCTGCATCCGACCCGTCGATGCCTCTCACGATGAAACGGAGACATTTTATAATCCATGCTTGTTTTTGCCATGACTATCGCCAAAAGCCATGGGCAAACATTCAAAGGAATTTAATTTTACCTTCCTGAACTTGTATTTTCCCACAACTGTGTTTAACTTTCTCAACAGCACAACTCTGGCAAACGTTGAAGATAAAGATAGAGCCGAAACCCCGATAAGGCCGATACCCAGGCAACATTGGCATCTATACACTGAATGTTGTGTTCTGAGAAGTTTTTGAATTGTAAATACTGTACAATATCTGAAATTATTTTCAAAATTTACGTGTTCTGGACTAAAAAGGAAGACACGAAATTTCTATACCTACTGTTCTATGAATGAGTTAAAAACACATTTCTTAAGATCATATACCTTCAGGTTATATGGTCCTTGTGAAAAAAATCTATATCTACATCTAAAGGGCTACATTGTCATTTCGCGCAATTTGCGCGGGGCTCCGCTAGTTATATTCATTATGCATGGCATCGAGCTTCGTCGTGGCACGTTCCGGATCTAGGACCATTTGTACTTACCTCCTTGCTAAATAAAGTTTGTCATTTGGCCCCGTCCGCAAGTTCAGCGCTGAAGCGATAAATTTCCAATGTGACCCAAAATTAAAATTAAAGAAAACGTTTGAAATGATCTCAGGGTTGCAGTATCCGGGATTTAGTCCTCCACTTTATAACCAGTCTCGGAGGTTCCTGTCGGTACAGGCAGAGTAGATCTTGCATCGCGAGTACGAGTCGCAAGCACGATATCCCAAACTACTAACTCTTTCCTACCGAGGCCTGATTACCAAAAAACAGTCATTGCGAACATTCAACGGCCAAGCTGCACGGCATTCAAATCAAACCTCAACTTCTTTTTCTTCAAAACTTAACGTACTCCCCATTGAAAGACAATGTGGATCGTCGGTCAGTCTCGTTGGTATCCTTCGGCATGGCCAACATCGTCAAAAAGAACCATTCAAACTCTACTCACGGCAATACGGGTTCGCTCAGTTATGACAACGAAACGTTGACTTTTCATCCAAGGCACGTTAGATCTCGACAGCGAAACCTTGTCTTCGTTCTCGACTGCGAATGTAGAGTTTTGATGGAAGTGCTGAGAGCTTTTAAAGAGATAGATTTTTTTTTAATAATCATCCTCCAATAAATGATATTGTATATACTGTATAATGATGAGTATTTCTGAGTATTTCTATGATACCCTCATAGAAATACCCTCATAGAGTATTTCTATGAGGGTATTACTCATGACTTTGACTGGGGGGGGGGGAGCATAGCTTAGTAAAACCTGCATCGTCTTAATGGTCTGGGTTGTTCTACACGGTATAGTGCGGTATAATTGAAATATCAATTTCTAAACGACTGAGGTAAAATATGAGCAGAGATATAACGGAAATAGTCGAATGCTTCGGCTCCTGTGGCCTACATCAGGCCCTCATTGCTTTTGCCCTTGAAGGCTCCAATAGCTGAAAGGTGCGATTTTCAGGCCTCTTCTCTTTTGCACCGACTCCATCCATGGCATGAGCCCTACGTGGGCTGCGGGCCAGCCCGATCTGCCCGACACGATCCCCCCTGCCCGACACGATCGAGTCCCGAAAGTTCTATCTGGTCGGGTGCGGGCCATAAATCGGGCCGAGGAAGTCGGATGTAATAAAAATTCGATCCTTGAAGACCTACGACAGAGAGAGCGGCGTAGCGTCGGAGCGGCCCGGGGAGGTGGGGGAAGAAGGGTGGGAGGTGAGGGGGTGAAGGGATGAGGGAGTTTGGGGGGTGGGTGGGGGGAAGGGACGTGTCCCCCTTGCATTTCCTGAAAGGAAGTCAACAATAGAATAAAGAAAATACATATGACATGCATTAACAGCAATCCCCCCTCTCCCAGCAATCCCACTCTCCAACACTTTTTCCAGTCATGCTCCGCTTATGAACGGAGAGATCGACGGAGAGGAAAGAAAACGTCTGGTATTATTATGCAAATGAAGGTGCATAAATAATCAAGAGGGGACTACTTGGCCATCTCTGGCTAATTCGGAAAATGAGTTGTATATCCTACGCTTTCGAGCTGTTTTGTAGGACTCGAAATATTGTGCAATTCCGTCACGGATAGTGCAATGCTGGCGAAAGGGAAAGATACATTGATCTTTTTTTTTAATATATTATTTTCCCTATTTGCGTTAAATGAATGTTATGTTACCCATCCAAAATTATTTGTGCCACAACCGCCGCATCATGGTTGCATAACAGAATGATCGGTTCATATCTGGTGAGAATTTCAACGAGATTGGTAGGGTTCCTAATGGAGAAATAGTGATCATTTTCAAACACATAATATTTTCCCGATTTGCCTTAAATTAATTTTATTTTACCCATCATACCTATTTGTGCCACAACCGCCGCATCATGGTTGCGCAAAAGAATGATCGTTTCATGTCTGGTGGGATTTTCAACGAGATTGGTAAAGTTCCCGAGCGAGAAACATTGATCATTTTCAAACGCATATTATTTTCCCATTTTGCGTAAAATGAGTATTATTTTACCCATCCGAATCTATTTGGGCCGCAACCGCTGCATCATGGTTGCATAATAGAATGACTGGTTTATGTCTGGCATAATTTATATGGCGATTGGTAGGGTTTCTAAACGGGAATTTTTTTATTTGGCTGTTTTGTAGAACGCATGAACCACCAATTTTCTGTGTTTGCTATTACCTCTGTTCTCATGGGAAGAAACCCTGAAAGTTTTATCTTTTTACGTTGATTCCTTCACTTGAAATCATTGAATGCAAGATAGCTTCAATGCAAGAGAGAATTTGCAAGATAGTTTCAGCTCTGGGGAGGAGGAGTACATGTTTAGAGGATCTCTCTTCCATTTAGGATAGAGAAGGTGTAATACTTGAGGAGCTGGGATCCTACTAATCTCCATTCCCGTGCACTGCTGTGATAAAAAGCTTAATGTCAGCCTTTAATGATTCCCTGAGTCATATATTACAATAAAAATATAGTAATTTCATGTTTTCCATATATATATAAATATATATTCATGGATTGCATAATAAAAAGTGGAAGGACAGTAAGAAAACCTGATACTATATCAGGAAATCCAGTACTTCGAAATTGTAGGATGCAGGGGACAAGGGTTCCATCTAGTGAGGAATCTTGGTACTGCAACTGCAGGATGGACAGCTGAAGTTTCATATGGATGGTGTGGTGTTAATTTCGCATAAACTTGATATCATGTACTTCACGTCAGATGGGGTGATGTCTATTTCATGTAAAATACACGTATACTTGGGTGACGTAAATATAGGAACGTAAATTTCATGTAAACGTCGCCTCATTTTCACGGCAATCGCAAGAAATTTGCAGTGTTTGCAAAAAATTGATGTATTTTTAAAGTAAACATGCTCTGGGTATGAGTACATTAACCCTTAAAAATACCTCAATACCATCACATGCCTTCATGAAAATGCTGCAAGCTTTCCAAGGTCACAGCACAACTGACGTCAGTGACTAACTTTTTATTTGCAAAAAAGCGACATCCTCGCGGGAGCCACAATGCCGAAGTCTGCCTTGTTGAACCAAGCAGACCTTGTTGAGCATATTCTCTGCTCGCAAAAATGAACGTTTCTGCTTCCGAGTCTGGCGATAATTCGTCTTTAATTCAACATTATCGAGTCATCTTTGCCTGAGGCTCCTAGAAATTGAATTCAGAGCGAACTTGAAGAGGTCTAAGCCTGGAGTGCACATTGCGATTAATTATTGCAATGGAAAAGTCCAAACAATACCTTAGCACAATGACTGCTATTGCATAGCAGCATAACCAGTAACCGAATTTCAATTTATATTGCAATCATAGCAAAACCAATGCAGTCATGATGCACTATGGAGGGCTGGTCAATTTTATTTTGAGAATGCAATTTCGTTACTATGAGAATCGGAGGAGGAAAGAAAAGATGGGATATAACAAAACGCTAATTTCACAAAAACGTATGAAAATATCCCCGATAGAATTGAGTTCAAAATGAACCCATACATCCTAATGGTGGTAGGCATTGTATTCTTCCAACAGCTTTAAAGCTGCTAGTTGGGCTTCACTTGATGACTTGACAAGGATCACACCACGAATGCCTTGGAACCACTGCTTGTGAAAACTTTGGACCTTTCCGTAGCTGTTATCGAGGACGACGTGTGGAATACTCATCATTGTTGTGAGAATGTGTGCATGGAGACGATCACAGATGACTACTTTTCCCTGCGCCAAAAATCGGAAGCCATCGAAAGCCCTCAGATGTGCACGAGACGAGAGAGTTCCTTGACTGGAATTGGAAAGACCGGCAACTTCGGAAGGCCAATCGCCAATATGCATGGTGATGTTGGGTGGCCAACCATCCCCAGGAGGTTCGAATTCTGGAAGCGCCTCTTTGTCACCTCGACGAAGCCAGAGAATGTCATATTTGGGTTCAACAGGACGTGGATGATGACCGATCATGATAGCCATGTCAGGTGCCAATGCTGCATGAACGCCGGGGAAGTGATCGCGTACGAAATCGAAACTGGGCTTGTCCCGGGCAAGGAGGGTGAAGTTGACGGCATTTGAATATGCTTTTCTCGCCTTCCCGATGTTTTTCTTCTCTCGAAAGAAAATTGATTGAGGGAGGAGAAGAACGGGTAGGTCAGATGATTCGTTTAAAAATTTGTAGCGCATTTCTTCAGGCCCTTTCCATAGATCGCCCAGGTTTCCGCCACCATGCAAGGCTATAAGAGCTGTTCCATTTTTAACATACGGCTCCAAGGCCTCACGGGCTTTAGCAGCATCGCATATGTCGCGGGACTTGGATTTAACAGATCTAGTACACATGTATACAATCGGTATGTTCAACCAGTCAAATAAAATTTCCTCTCCCACCCAAATAGCGGAATCCCCTCTGTTTTTGTGATCCGGATGATCAACGAGCGCTACTGCTTCCACATTCCATAGATACGGTTTAATGGATGCCAAAATTGTAGCTTGAAGAGCAGAAATGACCTCCGCGTTGTTCCACTTGTCTGGACAATAAAGGAAGTCCGGATTTGCCTTTACTTCAGAGATGGACTTGTTCCAGGAGCAGCTCCAAATTGAGATATGAGCATTTTCTGAAGGAAATGAAGGACAAAGTCCAACAGATAAAGGCGAAGAATCCTCGTGATATTCTCGAAGGAGAATTGAACTGATGATTCCCAAAATGATATATATGGAAATAAGTTTACTTACAGTAACAAAGTTCATCCGTGTCTTTCCATCACTAAGAAAATGGTAGGTGCAGGCACCAAGGATTACCAAGAGACTTCCGAGGACACCCACACCTGATAGATGATTCCTTAAAATCACAGAAGCTGAGGCAATGATTATAATTCTCTTGCAGACATTTGCCACGGCATGAGCAATAGGAGTGAGTTCCTCCAGAGCACTTATAGAGAAGAAATTGAAAAGGAAGTGGGCAAGGGAAGGATTTAGAATGGCCATCATCGATGACTTGCTGGCTAACATATCTATCCCGTGACTGCCATGAAACAAAATGAGCGCAGGAGTAATCATCAAGGCTCCTATCAGTGACATTCGAAGAAAAAGTGTCTCCTTGTCGCCTCCTTGTGAGAGAGAAGACTTACAAAGAACGCTATAAGCGCTTAAGGAAACGTTACTTAGCATACCCCAGAAAAAACCAGACCATGAAAAGGTGCTTTCGGCAAAAGAGGACAGGAAAACACCAACGACAACTACAAATATGCACACAATCTGGCCAATACTTAGGTGTGAGTTCGGTAGTTTTGCGATTCCACTCATTGTCCAGAGCAAAGTGAATAGTGGTTGCATTGCCTTGATGGTATGGACGAACCCGACCGACATGAAGCTGATGCTGTAATTTGTTGCAATCATGCCCACTAGGTAAAGGAAGGAAATCCATTTTAGTTCCTTTGCATTTTGAAATAAGTTCGTGGATTCATTTGGCTGTTTCACGTCGAGTCCAGAATGTTTCTTTCTCGAAAGGGCCAGTCCACCGATGCTCCCGACGAGAAGACTCATCCAACTCAGAAGGACCGGCGAAAAAATGTCTTGAGTCCGGTTCAGGAACAACTTAGCTTCCACATTGAACCAAACACTGAAATACCACCACAAAATTACTTGTAGCACCAGACGTGTGGTTCTTCCCAGATCCATCCAATTCATCTTTGGTTATTCCGGACCTGGAAGAGAATCCCAAGCAAATGCATCAGAGGGTAAAATGCGAAGCTATAAAACTTGAGACAAAAAATAATAATTTTTCTCCAGTATTGAACTGAACTATGCATGAAACGTTTCTGGGGAAAGAAAATTACCCGGAATCCTGAGACCTTCCCTACTATCTATGGTCCACCTGAACTCCATCCATGGTAGAATTATGTTTGTCCCACTTTCTCGTGAATTCGTGCAATAACACATTTTCTCGACTTCGCAATCGTTTCTCTTATGTCCTTTTTTTGCTTAAAACAGTCTCTTGCATACAAATCTGCTGTGATATTTTTCTTGATATTTGGTTGGCTATGCAGTTGAAAGAGCCTATATTCGATCCCACGGGTCCGATTTATTAGGTTTACACATCTTTATGTCGAAATCGGACAACTTACATTGACCGAACTTTTCACCTCTAACGGATTGAAGTAGCTTCAATGACGCCTTGGCAATGGATTCCTTTTCACTACTTGAGGAGCTGTATCGAATGGCACCGGTTTCATCTAGGCGATGAAATATGGCGACAAATGGCCATCCTCATTTCGAGAACGTCTCAAAAGGTTCTCCAAGTGGAAGGCTCTCACAATGAACATGTTTGTTTGCATGGAAAAACTCCCAATTTTCCTTGTGGGATGTCTTGTACGACATCATTCGTTAAATACTTTGGAAAATATAAGTTCCACAAAATAGAGCATTATTATTTAAGATCCCCTATCTTTAGACATCCGCGATATCTTGTGCAGTTCATCTGTTGAACATTAAATTGAATTACACCACTTGTGTTGAATGGAATGGCATAGTGCTCTTGCCAATGTTGAGCCCCTCAGTCAGAAGTTTCCGCTGGTTTGTCTTCGGGCCATTTCTGGGGGAGTTGGCCTATTTTCGGTGAATGATTGTCTGGCCAACTCACACTTGTGTCACTTATGAGTTGGCTAGTCAATCATTTAGTGATTCATCAGGGTGGCATGTTCTCAGCTAAGCAATTAGGAGCAGATACGGCACTTTGATCGCATCTAAAGGATCACAATTCAAGCGCCTCTTAATGCAGTGTCTCCATTTGGTTCTTCAAGTTGACTGGTCGGATGACTCGGTTGAAGTGGTATATTTTTTACCTTGATCTAGCCCAAGAATCATCATTCGGCTGACATGGGTATTGATAAATCTTGACAAAATTTGTTTCCCTCGCAATGGGGCATCAGTTTCTGTTGCGCGAGTATCTCAAACTGTGCAATGAAGTACCAGGGGTCAGAGTAGACAGATCAGAACCAAGAAGACCGCCTTTGAACCTTAAGGAAAAGACTCCAGTCAGTGTCCTCCGAAACCCTTACCAGCTTTTTGAATGTCTGGAATATTTGCTCATGGCCTTCTTTTTTGCAAAATCTCATCTAAAGAAAATGTTCAAAAAAAAAAATTGAGGGAATCAATAAACCTAAGTACGTTGTTCGTTTTACGAAATTATCTTCAGTAGAGGAAATACAAGAAACTTCAAAAAGTTCTAGGAAAAATGCTCTCATGCATCAGTCCTATTTGCCACATTTGAAAACGGATTAGAGACAACGTCAGATGGAAGTGTTAAGCTATCACATTGATTCTGCTAAACAGAAAACATAACTTTTGGGGGGAAACGTCATCTCTGGGTAAGAGACATGGCGTTTTTCGTACGTACCCACAGTGTCAATCTGCAAATGAGTCTGCTCTTCACTTCGATCGGAAAATCCGAATATCAACAAGTCGATTGATAAAATAGCTATGATGGCATTCTTTTTGCTTTCGCGGGGTGGTTCATCGTGGATTCTTTCCAAAGGGAAAAACGGTGAATTCGATGTACTGCGAGACTCTGATGCTTGCGAAATGCAATTCGTTGTAAACGTATTGATCAGTGGCTTCTCAGGAATAGATGCCGCATAATGACAATGCCCAAGCTCCTCATTCTCTCAAAGTCTGATAGTATTTGATTGCTACTGAATCCTCCAGATTCCCCCAACTTAACACCAGGTTACTTGTGGATTTTTCTCCGAATGAAGCAGGCAACCAAAGAGCAGAAGTTCTCCAAGAGCGAAGAATTGGACGTGGCTGCGATGAGGACACTCAAGGACGTGGAATTAATCCCCAGAACTGCCAACAGCAGCACGGCGACCTTCCAATGTCGATTTTCTAGACGATTGGCTAAGGTTAAAAGGCTCCAGGACACGTTCCACATGTCGTATTTTTGTGGGAGGTGAGTACTATCAGGAAATTGTGCGAGAATGTGGGTCAGGTCCTATCAGAAAATATGTGTTTCCCACGAACATTTTGAATTTACTTGTGAATCAAAAGTTGCCTCCTTTTTATTCGATAATTTATTCATTCATATCGTTAATATTTAAGTAAACAAATTTTTAGACCAGGGCTCGTGAACCACAAGCAATCATCCTGACATCGATGAGCATGAAAGTCAGTGAAATTAAAAGACTGAAAAAAAAGACTGAAAGAGTAAAGAGAAATGGAAGAAAGATTACCTCGAAGCGAAATCTCCTACCTCCACTGCAGAAAGCAAACTGACGGTGCCAATGCAACTACTGTCGTGCGTGTTGGGGAAGTGGAAACACGTGCTAACGCGGGTGATAAACGTATCTGCAAGAATGCGAGAACCGAGACACCTGGCGAAAATTGGTGCGCGAATCTGAAGCCCCCAAAACGCTTATCGACGAAGAATTCTTGTGGAGACCGCCGATTCCAGTTCTTATCTTTGTCCATTGCACAAAACCGACAGGAATTAATGTTCTTTCCTCAAAAAAGACCAGAACGGGAAGCTGTATCTTCTGCTGATTATTGTCGAGCACTGTGAAGAAATTATTGGAAAATTACATACTGGAAAATAAACGAAGAAAACATAGCTGCCGTCTGATGAGCTTCAAAGCGTTATGCCTTTAGATGCATAGCGAAGGCACCTGCCAAACATTCAAGAATTTGACATTCAATTCAAACATTCAAGAATTCAAGAAAACGTAGCCTTTTACATTTCTTCTTTCTTCCCGAGCTTTACAGGCAGATGTCCATATATACGAGTAATAGCCTCAAGTATGAGAAATGAGCGAGTCTCAGCATTCTTCACTTCCTCGAAGAAACCTAACTCTCGTAAGTGGAATCATATTCTGAACGGCGTTCATATGCCATGCAATTTCATATGTTGGAAATTCCGTTTCAGATAAAAACTCGGACCACGTACTTTCAACGTTTGCGAATAAATTCCCCCATGGACCCATGCAGCACCCATGGTGTTATGTCAACGTAAAAANCTTTCCAAAGGGAAAAACGGTGAATTCGATGTACTGCGAGACTCTGATGCTTGCGAAATGCAATTCGTTGTAAACGTATTGATCAGTGGCTTCTCAGGAATAGATGCCGCATAATGACAATGCCCAAGCTCCTCATTCTCTCAAAGTCTGATAGTATTTGATTGCTACTGAATCCTCCAGATTCCCCCAACTTAACACCAGGTTACTTGTGGATTTTTCTCCGAATGAAGCAGGCAACCAAAGAGCAGAAGTTCTCCAAGAGCGAAGAATTGGACGTGGCTGCGATGAGGACACTCAAGGACGTGGAATTAATCCCCAGAACTGCCAACAGCAGCACGGCGACCTTCCAATGTCGATTTTCTAGACGATTGGCTAAGGTTAAAAGGCTCCAGGACACGTTCCACATGTCGTATTTTTGTGGGAGGTGAGTACTATCAGGAAATTGTGCGAGAATGTGGGTCAGGTCCTATCAGAAAATATGTGTTTCCCACGAACATTTTGAATTTACTTGTGAATCAAAAGTTGCCTCCTTTTTATTCGATAATTTATTCATTCATATCGTTAATATTTAAGTAAACAAATTTTTAGACCAGGGCTCGTGAACCACAAGCAATCATCCTGACATCGATGAGCATGAAAGTCAGTGAAATTAAAAGACTGAAAAAAAAGACTGAAAGAGTAAAGAGAAATGGAAGAAAGATTACCTCGAAGCGAAATCTCCTACCTCCACTGCAGAAAGCAAACTGACGGTGCCAATGCAACTACTGTCGTGCGTGTTGGGGAAGTGGAAACACGTGCTAACGCGGGTGATAAACGTATCTGCAAGAATGCGAGAACCGAGACACCTGGCGAAAATTGGTGCGCGAATCTGAAGCCCCCAAAACGCTTATCGACGAAGAATTCTTGTGGAGACCGCCGATTCAGTTCTTATCTTTGTCCATTGCACAAAACCGACAGGAATTAATGTTCTTTCCTCAAAAAAGACCAGAACGGGAAGCTGTATCAAAGCATTATGCCTTTAGATGCATAGGGAAGGCACCTGCCAAACATTCAAGAATTTGACATTCAATTCAAACATTCAAGAATTCAAGAAAACGTAGCCTTTTACATTTCTTCTTTCTTCCCGAGCTTTACAGGCAGATGTCCATATATAATAGCCTCAAGTATGGGAAATGAGCGAGTCTCAGCATTCTTCACTTCCTCGAAGAAACCTAACTCTCGTAAGTGGAATCATATTCTGAGAGGCCCATGGCAATCACATTAACTTTTGTGCAGAGGTGATTGTCGGGGCTGGCGTAATAGCTGTCAACGGCGTTCATTACGGTACGTTAAAGTATACAACCTTTAAGGCAAAGTCTATTTTTGAGCCTGGTGCATGAAAGTTGCAAACGCTTATTTAAGGGGGTACCTGGGTACGTCGTGGGTACCACAATACAGTTGCATTTTTTTAACGATGTGCATGATCAAAAAGATGAAACCGATGGGTGCCATGAATTGGAATTCCCTTTTTGGCGGATTAATCAGACTTCACCTCGAGAAGCATTCACTTTTTTGTGAATCAGAATTCACACTTAAGGTCAACGATGCCTCAATCAGAGTGAAGCCAGACCTCTTGAGGCAAGACACTAGATAGCCTCTGCTCTCCATTTCTACAAAAGGAAATAAGTGTTCCGGGTCAATCCATGGAAATAAGGAGGACTGAGTTTGTCCGCTAGTTTCCAGATTCGAGGGAGTGACGTAGGGAAATGTAGAAAATTTGGCGCTTGAGCCCCGATGTATGAGGGTAATTCTAGGTGTATGTGCACTTTTCTTTCTACAAGGCAGAGAAATGTAGGTACATTAATCATTTTGGGAGAATCTGTCCTATAGTGTTGTTAGCCCATGCCCCCCAATCACGTGTTTCAAGATACAACATCATGCTCTCGTATAAGACATGCTCAAAATCAGAGGGCAGCAAATGAGGTAACAAGGAAAGTGGGGATGCAAGTACGTTCGTGGTTCAAATTTGACATGGAATTTTGTTTATAAACAGCAAAGTAATGTATTTAAATTAATAGTTTTGTGAAGAATTGGTCTTCATAGTGCTGGTAAACCATACGAAAAAGCACATGTGTCCTTCTTTAATACATGTTCTGAAAATCAAGATGGAAGCATTTGAGGCAACAAAGAAGGTGGAACCGGGAATCATGATGAAAATTCTGATCAATGAAAGCATCAAACTCATTGAAATACATAAATAATTACCTGCACGGTATGGTGATGGCAGCCTGTAAAGGACAGGCTGCCATATTTGCCTCGTGCAAATCATTTAAGGATAGGTGTGAAAAGTACAGAATGAATCACATGCTGCAAGATCAGCCGGTTCGTTCAACAACGCGAACATAAACGGAGTTAAGGATCTCTTTTTTACTGGCAGGAGAAAGTCTTCATAGAAGCATTCAACATACTGTGTAGACAATCTTCTGTAAATTTCAATAGATTTGATGTTCTTCTTAGCCGGAAATTTATAGCGATTCGCTGTTCCACGTTCTTTGGAGGAAGCAAGCAATTATGGGAACGGGTTAATAATACTATGAAGGCGCATCCTCAAAGAATTTATTAATCTACATACATTACTCTGCTTTGTATAAACCAAAGTGCTCGTAGACCTTGAACGACACTCGTAGAAGGTTGATGAAGCATTGAATATTAGAGAATATTTGAACACCTCGTCTATGAGAGTGAGTTCTCCAGCCATAGGATTCAACGGTTTTGCGATTCGGTGTGTGACTTTGGAAAAAAGTTATTGCGGCTGGAGAGAGGAATATAGAGTGCTGTGGTTTCATTTCCCAGTTTTGCGGATCGATCGACGTATCACAATGGCCTCGCTTACGCGGCCAAAGCGGAATGGGCAAAGTGAAATCATTAATTATTCTGGAACGATGTCGCGTCGCATGTCCACGTCTTAACTGACGCTTCTGACTGATACTAATCCACCTCCAAACTCTCATTAGGTCAGATGGGAAAGAGTCTTGCTTTCAGCTCCTTATCTGACCAATAGACGGTGCGAAGCATCCAATCGCACATCTGGGCGAGATTTAGGAGGCGTGGATCGTATGACGGTGGGCTGACGAGGTTGAACTGGAAGGAACTTCACGCTAGCCCGCCCTGCATATTGCGCCAACTCGTCTACAAGAAAAGCCACTCCACTTCTGGATGCATCCGAACTCCCTTCTGCCTCCATTGGGATACGGGAGATATTCCTAGCCACCGGGTGGCATCTACGGGTAATATTATGAAATGTGAATTTTCTATTGGAGGAGTAGAAGTCACGTCTCTCGCTTTCGACGCTTTCTCAGTCTGCTTTCTTGGTCAATTGAAGTTAGTCATGGCCACTGGAAGTTATGTGACTGAATAGCTCTCCCCGATTTCCCATAACTAGCATTATGATCAATACTGTAGTGGGCATTCTTGAATGGAAATTAATGCTCTCTTTTTTGCACTAGGTTTTACGAAAGACAGCAAGGAATATGTCTGAACCATGTGATTTGCATTTCAGGTCTCCCTTCCCTTTCGAAATATGAGTTCAGGAAGCGAATTGAAACGATCTCCAACGCAATTATCCCGAAGTCATTTCAAGTCCGTTCGAAGTCCCAAAAAGGCAATACAAGACTTCACCAGTCCTCAATCTCTTCCATTCTTAAATCCAATTTGTTTCCAGCGATTGCAGGACGCAGATATATACGAACACATGTGTGACAGCCGATCCAAACTCATTTGTATTGCAGCTCTTTCCCTGACATCGATCAATCCTGGTTTACATTGCGGTCAATCATTTTCCAGTTGCCGATATCTCCAGTGTGGTGCGTGATGGTGCGGATCGCTAGAAATTCAATATCATGGGAAGCACTAAAATCATCATATTAGTCCTTGCATGCACAGCATATCCCACATGCCAATTAGATTTTCATCGCCTAGGCCAATTTACCAATTTGTGTGGGGAGCTGATGCGCGTAAAAATATGATCTTTTCTTAGCTTAACAATGACTGTCCTCTCTTCTGACAGAATACTCATGTCGTACTTGCACGATCGCGATAGAGCTGTCGTGCGAGCAGAAGGATTTTGGGGGACAACCAGTATCGACAGTTCTGTCATGATGGGGTTCTTCTTTCGTTGGCATTTCACAATGAATGGGTTGCACGCATTCACCTATATAATTGTTGTCATCGCGAGCAGAAACGCGTTATGTCCTCTGCATGTAAATGATATATTCCTCCTCTACGGACAAGGTATTTTTCGTTCTAATCCATGATAACCACATACTCTGCTATAGTACAATGGATTATCTGCATAACGTGCGATCCTCGCGGAAACTCCGATCAATCGGTTTCTGTGACTTCAGAGAAAACCATTAGACCAATGGGCATTTTAATTTTCCAAGGTATTTTGAAGGAAGTATATTGAACCTCTTATGGGTGTGCTGATGTTCCCGGGATGATGAGCACTCAAGTTCTGTGAAAGAAAGGGTACAAGGTAAATTACAGTGGGTAGTACCAACAACTTGGAAGATTTATATTCATGATATGAAAATAATCTTCATAATTCAAGTGTATCACTTAGCCCGCAGTAGATTGTCAAAGAGTCCAAGTGTTATGATGCTTATAAGATGTGTGTCAATGACAAATTAGACGAATAATATTGACGAAAGGGAATTTTCGTTGCATTAAACTTGGAAAAAGAAACTTTTCTAAACTCAACCTCTGCCTTTTTATTACATCCCCACCCCGTCAATAAAATACGGAATATTTCAATCAACTCGGTTGACTAGAGTTATAATCCTTTCATGGAGGTCCTGGGGGGCAGCAGGCATTCCCGCTGCACAAGGATTTACGATACAGATAGTACTTGGATTTCATAGGGAAACCAATGAAAGATGTTCTTGATTGTTTTATGAATTGAAGATGCCAGATATTCAAATTCAAGAGTTGTTCGTCTTACTGATTGCATAGGTGAGCATGTGAATCCTTCCGCGACATCTTGGAGCATTTCTTCTCGTTCTCCTGCAATCACGGCCTTGTTTTGGCTGGTCTTGAACTGACTCTGTCTCCTGAAACTTCCGAACTATATCATAAATGACTGGGAGAGAAGGCATTTGGGATGTCTTGCGATGTCGTTTGAACTTCTTCTGTGTTTCTCCCACATATTTTGACTCAAAATACCCCCGGATGAGCATTTTTTGCCACAAACTGAGCATTTTCAGCATTTGTGAAAATATTAGTTTTTCAGGTTTTTCAGACGGAAAAATATGAATATTATTAATATTAGTGTTCCGGAATAAAGAATTTCGTCCTCTTTCAGATTGTCAGCGTAAAATTTCGGTCGGTGAAGAGGAAAAAAAAGTTTTGCCACTTGATGACACTTTATGGGCACCCCGTAGAAAGCCATGGATAGCCCGCAGATATGCAGGAGACGAGAGAATTCCTTGATCGAGAATCGAAAGGACTTCATTCTTGGAAGGAGGATCACTCACCTTCACGGTGATTTTGGGAGGCCAACCACGACGAGGAGGTTCGAATTCTGGAAGTCCCTCTATGTCATTGTGACGTGGCCAGAGAATGTCATTGGTGGGTTCAACCAGGCACGGATGATGTCCGATCATGAGGGACATTTCGGGCATCAAAGACTCCTTACAAATGGGAACACGACACTGTCGATTCCAAAAATATGCTCAATCTAATGGCTTATGATGCCTTCTGCAATAGGGAACCCAATCTTTAGAGTTTCATCACGATAGAACTATTCATCCTCGTCACCACAATATGAATCGGAGAATCATCCATAATTCGTTCGAGTGGTAACGCTGGGTCAAAAACAACCATTCTTTATTCATGAAGGAATCACATATCGATGGCTGCATTGACTACTATGCCTGGTTGCTTCTCAAAGTACGAATTTCAGCATCCTAATTTGCCAATTGTTTCTCAGATGCGGAGGAATTTCATGCCAAGGTTTTAATCCCTCGAAAAAAGAACCTAGTCGAAAATTCCCAGGCGGAATTTATTGGCAGCAAGTGTACGGTTTAACAAGGTTCGCATGCAAGTGCGGAAAATTTCACTTAGAGTGTACCCTACTGCAGTGGTTCAATTTAAGCGTGTACACCCTATTTAAATATATAAAAAACTAATGATATTATTAAAGATAATGAAAATGAAATAAATAGCGAAAAGTCGGAACCTTTCTTTTTAAAACGAAAATATTTCTTATAAAGCATTTACACCTGGATTTCCCCGCAAAGTATGCAATTGTGTCAGTAGGGCAGGAGAGCCCACGTGGAGGGGGGCGGGCATCCTGGACAAACTGCACATTCAATACTCTTGCATCAACCGATTAGCGCATGGGCTATTAGCGTTATCGTATTGTACAGACACCAATGATTCTGAAACAGTACGGACTATTTCGAAGAACTTGTTCGACGGTACACAGGGAAGTTAGTGCATGTGCGGCACAATGCTAACGACTAATTCCTGAAAATGGCTCGACGCCACATTAGCACCAGTGAGCAACACTTTCAGAGCCTCAGGGTAAATTGTGAGTTGCAGTAGTAGCATTTTTCCGTTGCGCCAGCAATGTGAAACAAATGCCCCCTCCCTACATCAAAATGTACAACATAGCCTCATGCACCTGGCTCTTTGAGGGGTGGATGGCCATGCCATATGAACCCCCCCCCCCCCCTACCCCCCTGGGCTATTATGTTCTTGAGAGTGGATCCTCCAGCCGCAACGGCCGGAGGGAAGGTGCTCGCTCGAGAGAGCGAGACAGACGCCCGGAGCCAGGCAGAAGAGGGCGCCGCGCATGCGCACATTGCACTGCGGACATAAAGACGCCCAAGCATAATATATAAAATTTCTCCCTCCCTCCCTCTCTCTCTCCCCCTCTCTCTCTCTATATATATATTAATTAGCGGCCTGCGGCCGCTACGCTGGCCGTTTAATAGGTGGAAATTTTAACCGTCTATTGTGAGCATAACGTCTCCTTCACAGTCCTTTGTTCACCTCATTACCCATTCAGAACTGAACCGCTTCATTACATGTAAACACTCATAGCTTACAGTACACAGGGAGATTCTATTCCTAAACACCATCATCATGATATTCCAGCTGATTGCCAGAATCGTTCATTGTGAACGGTTTAGCACGTTTTCTTGAGATTCAAGACGACTTTGCTGATTTCGTCTCCCTAGCACATTCAATACTCTTGCATCACCAATTAGCTCATGTGCTATTGACGTTAGCATATAATACAGACACCAATGATTCCGAAACAGTACGGACCATTTCCACGAAGGCACAAAGGCATACATATACGGCACAATGCTAGCGACTAATTCCAGAAAATGCCTCGCCTCGCGAGGCATCTCCTATTGTTGATCCAAAATGTGCCATTTCGAACAACCTGTAGCACACCTGACCGGCAAGCAGGAGGACCGGGTTTAATTCCCGGCGGTCCCCAGGCTTTCAAAACCTGAGCGCTGCGTTCCTTGCATCAAGTTGCTCAGCAAACGACTTTAGTGGTTTGATATGTCATGGAGAGGGTTGGCAAATTGTCCCGAGTTCCGTGGTGTAATGGTAGAACACCTGACTGGCAAGCAAGAGGTCCGGGTTCAATTCCCTGCTGCCCAGCGGCTTTCGACACCTGATCGCTGCGTTCCTTGCATCAAGTTTCCCAGCAGGCTGCATGGCTCTCCTATTCCTGAGCTCAGCATTCGCTGCCTCTTGCTGTTCAGCTTATAGGTATAATAAAAAACTTTAAGATAAGGGTGTTTTATGGAATTGAGTTTAATATCATGTTCTATCCATAATAAGGGTACAAAGCCTATAAAAATAAATAAAAAAAAACCGGATGTCGGCCATGACATGAAACGCAAACAGAAAACTATTGCATGGAAACGATGGCGCGAACCGCCACATCTGGCCTAACGGAAAAAAAAATAAATGCAGAAAGAAAACACCTCAGCACAGAGAGTATTCAAATGAACTTGCAGTCGATCAGTGAAAACGTGACACGCATTCGGTTAGCTGTGTCCAGCAAAGGGTGCTACTAATTATGAAGCCTATGGCTCACACTGATAGCGCCAGGTCAATCGGGCTATAAGTGCGTTGGAATGCCAAGCTTTTGGTATAGTATAGCATAGCCCCATGGACCTGGCGCTTTGAGCGGTGGATGGTCTAGCGTATGGCCTAAAATGATGTAGTCTCGTAGGCCTCGCGCGTTGCGTTGATAGCTACTGCCACAACTACTTCCCAGCACGCTTAATACAATTGCATCATCGACTGACTCATGGGTTATTAGTATTAGCTTATGGTACAGGTACCACCGATTCTGAAACAGTACGGGCCATTTCCAAGAACTTGTTCGACTTTGACACAGTGGAAACTTAGCCCATGTGCAGCAGAATACTAACGAATAATTTCTCGCCTCCACATTAGCACCAGTGAACAACAATGGGAGCTTTAAATGTGAGTTGCCGCAGAAGCAATTTTCCGTTCTGGCTGCAATGTGAAACAAATCTCCCCTCCCTACATCAAAATGAACAGCCTGACAGTGCTCGCTGCGCAAACGACTTTAGTGATTTGAGATGACATGGAGAGGCTTGATAAGTTGTCCCGAGTTCCGTGGTGTAATGGTAGCACACCTGACTGACAAGCAAGAGGTCCGGGTTCAATTCCCGGCTGCCCAACGGTTTTCGACACCTGATCGCTGCGTTCCTTGCATCAAGTTGCCCAGCATGCTGCATGGCTCTCCTATTCCTGAGCTCAGCATTCGCTGCCTCTTACTGTTCAACCTTACGCTCCCTACGTGCAACTGGGTATTGTTCATTAGTCATTTTAGCCATTATGGCTAGCACCTCTTAAAGAAACTATTTAAGCACTTCGCACCGCAACTGCAGTAGCAAACGTAGTTTCCGCACCAGCAACAATCGTTTTTTATCTGCAGCGACTGCCTCATCGCCGTCTTATGGGACCTCTTTCAACATTTTTTTTGTCCTGTTAAATTTCGGATCGCAAGTATTGCCACCATTTTTATGGGAACAGCGGCCCGGTTGCGCGACGGATGAAACAGAGAATTTACGCAATCATTTTGATTTCGTCAATCGTGAGAACTCAAATAAATCGGTCATGACATGAAACGCAAACAGAAAACCATTGCATGGAAGCGATGTCCCGAACGCCATGCCTGACCTAACGGAAAAGAAATAAAACGTGACACGCATTAAGTTATTACCATCCTTTGACACAGCTATGTATGAAGCCTATGGCTCAGACTGATATAGCTCGATGGACCTGTCGCTAAAAGCGTTGGATGGCCAAGCTTGAATAACATAGCTTGAAGGACCTGGTGCTCTGAGAGGTGGATGGCCTAGCCTTTGCCATGAAGAGACATACTGTAGTCTTGTAGGCCTCGCGAGCTGGGGTGACAACCACCATCACCACCACCACCACAACTCTCGGGCTCTTCGAATTAAGGTACTACGGGAAGATGAAAATCGACCCCCCTGGATCGAAATTCCGCTTTATAATTGTTGTAAGGGACCTCAAGAAAGGGCCTTGGAGCAGATTGCTGACTCTCTGCGGTCACGCCCGGGGCCATGATGTGAGGTCAAAGGTCACGATTTACATGCCTCTCTTTGAAAACTTGTATCTCCCCAACCATTGGTCGTAGAAACGTCATATTCATGCCATTCTCATCGGAAGACATCACGCTAAATGTAAAAAATAAATACA
>CAJPEV010003676.1:0-28830 GCA_905338385.1 Darwinula stevensoni | reverse complement strand
AAAGAATGTTGTCTCCATTCTAGTTTTTTACTTGAGACATTTTCTACCCAATTCAGAGACCACCCATGCAATGGGCATTCTGAATGCATGAGCACCTGTGTTGTTTAACCCTTTCAGACCCTGCATCCATTCAAATGAAAGTAACATTTTCATTGTTTCTATGATAATATCTTGGGATTCTCGTGACTTTCCGCCCCATATTACACTACAATGGACTCAATTCCGTTGAAGGCCTTCTCTCACCCGTCAGTTTTGTAATTTTGGGTTATGTAATTACATTTATAATACATATGGTACATTTATATTAAATATAAAAACGATATATAGAACTTAACAATTTAAAGTAGAACAGGAAAAGAGCTCAAAAATGCGAAAATATATATTATTCAGATAGTGGCCTTAATTCAGGTCTGAAAGGTTTAAGAATATAACTGAATTCCCTTTTTGGGGTTGTAGATATCACATAGAATCGTGAAGTCAAGGTCGACTTAACGTCAGATTAGACATGGGACTCCTGTAAAACTGAAAATCTTTACATTCCATACTTGAAAGGAGTTTAATTGCACTTTCCACTATGAAACCATACATATCATAGAACTCTACAAATGAAGCAGCTAGAAATAAATACAGGGTGGGCCAAAAAGAGGACAATTTTCTACAATTCCCTACACTTCACTCACTGCATATACAGGGTGACCCATTTGAAAAGTTTACCAATGAATGGCCATGTACAAAAGAAACCACTAGACAGAAGAAGCTGAAACTTGGCATGTAAACAAGTATGGGCTTCTCGAATCTGTCGAATCTTCTCGTATCTTTAAAATGGTTTACTTATATTTCAAATATATTCAACAGTTTTAGAAATTTGAGAGCTCATATGAACAAGAAACAGACTGCATCGCCATGCACTCAGATGCAGACATGTGACCTTCAGCTGTCACCTGTCCATCTCCACTGCTACAAAAACAATGCAGTTTTTATTAGTAGTTCATATGAGCTCCAGAATTTCTGTAACTGTTGATATTTGAAATGCAAGTACATCATGTTAAAGCTTAGTCATTCCTCTTTCAAATGATGCAAACTGCATTAAAATATATGCATTGATTGCAGTATAGCATTTCGTTGAAAACTGTCCAGTTTTTTGACCCACCCTGTAAACAGCTGTGAATATATTAAAGGCAAGTTGAAAAAAGATTGAAGTATCATTACCACTATGTCAAACCTATTTTTTTTTTACCAATTCATTCAATTTCACAGCAAAACATGATGTAGTTTGCAATGCTGCCATTAGGGGTGGAAGAACAGTGTCATCTTTCAATGAATTGAAGTATCATTACCACTATGTCAAACCTATTTTTTTTTTACCAATTCATTCAATTTCACAGCAAAACATGATGTAGTTTGCAATGCTGCCATTAGGGGTGGAAGAACAGTGTCATCTTTCAATGAAATTACAATGCTAGGACAAAACCTGTTCAGAGCAAAATTTTAAGGGAGCATAAGAACTGTTACATTGAGATGGGGAGAAAGTGAATTGCATCTCCTGGTCCTGCACTACACTCCAAACCCCTCCCCTTTATAATTGCCCTATGAATAGGGGGTCCAGGTTCACAATGCAATAGTTTACTTCAGATAAGTAAAAGAAAGCCATTCTGAGACTTTCTATCAAAAGGCCTAACTACACTGGGATTGTCAAATTATTCCCCACTTGTTTTACATTCTTTTGACTAGCATTGATCTTAAAAATCAATCCAGTCCTTCCTCATTCTATATGCATCCTGGATTGATGCAATGGTGAAAGGAATTGGAAACATCGTTCCCATTCTTTTAAAGAACTTTTGAAAAATAATTGCCAAAGCAGGGTCCTGCAATCAGTGGCAATCTGCTCCAGGTATCCTGAAATGAAGTGGAGAAGTTTGGTTCAACCCCATCATCCCTTCATCTATACTGTTCCCATACTTGTTCAGGTCAACTTTCATCACAGTAGATGTGCTCTATGTGCTCTGAAAGCCACTGGAAGGTCTCAAATAAAGAGAGCAGAAAAAAGTCATTCCAAAGAAGTCTCAATCCACAGAAGAAAGAAATCCATTTAAAAAGACAGTACAACCACTTTGTTCTGAATGTCACAGGGTTAGGAATAGTATGAAATATTTATGAATCCAAGAAACAAGATTCAATATGCTNACAGAAGAAAGAAATCCATTTAAAAAGACAGTACAACCACTTTGTTCTGAATGTCACAGGGTTAGGAATAGTATGAAATATTTATGAATCCAAGAAACAAGATTCAATATGCTCTCAAAAAATCACCAATTGCAGCAACAAAGAAGCGGATCAAAATGTTAAATAGGGAAGATCTCATATGAGGAGGGCTCTAATGTCTTCCTTCTCAGCAGCCTCCAAGTAGCTGATACCATCCGGAGTACTGCCGGATTTGTTTGCCCCCTGCAGAATGTAAACATAAGTCAATTAGACCTGCAGCTAGACAACAAAAGCAAAAAATAATGAAAATCAAGGGTATGGCCTCAGAACACAATGCTATATTTGTTTCTGGTGCATAAGTTTAAACAGTCCTCAGCAGCTGGTTTGGGCAGCTTGACTTCTAACCAAGTTGTGCTGAGAAAAGAAAACTATTTAAAAGTTTTACAATGAAGAAAATCATAACAATTCAGATGCTAATTGAAATATTCTAGAACTGATAAAAATAATAATCCTGATATAAAATACAAACTGATCCAAGCCGCAAGCTGGAGGGAGGATTGAAGTCTACTTGGGAGTTGCAAATGAGATTGGCAGAATCCTCTAGCTGAGAATCCTGCACTACCATTGCCATGGCCAGGATTTTACCAAAGGGGACTAGAATTTCCCTACCTTCTCCTAATATATTTATTTTCTCCTGCTTGGTTGCTGAAATAATGCCTTCCATTTCACTAGATCAGGTATCCCTCAAATGGCCTGTTCAATGGAAATCTTTTCAGATTCACAAGCTATTCACAATCATGCAGTGAAAAATAATCATAATGAATACAGAGACCTAATTTCATGACCATTTCAACAAAATGAGTTGCCTATTGTCCCATCCATGAAGGATGCATCCCACTATGCAAATACAGGTGTCTTTGCCAAATTGCTCTCAGATAAAACTGTACAGAGATGTTTCCTCATTTGTGGCATGTGTTGGCCTTGAGATGTCTGAGACTCCTGATCCTGTAATGCAGATAGACTCTTTGCAATTCTCCCAGACAGCATAATCTACCATGTTGAGGACCTGACAATGCAGGGATCAAATGTTTGGCTCAATGAGATCTGGTGTCTGCTTGTTGAGAAAATGCACAGTAGCTGCTTATCTGAGATATTACGCACTTTCATGATGAAAGTCATTACACTCAAAGAGAATCATTACTTAGTGTCATGTAAATGCAATTGAAATGACTTCATTGCATGAATCAGAATTGAAATTGGAACCACTGCATAAGAGAATAATAACTTCATCAACATGATAGTGTACTCTCTCATATATCTGCAGCAAATCTACAATTCCTCAACATAAAATCACCAGATTTATCATTGAAAAGAACATTCGGCCCCTGTTTATTCTATATCTTAATCTGGTAAATTATACTCTATAGTATTCAACAAAAAGTTTGGGGAAAACTGTAGAAAACAAAAAAAGAATCCATTGATTTCACAGGAACTAGGACCTCAAACAGCTCCATGGACTGGGAAACAGTGTCAATGAATTTTTCATTTTAAAAATTTTGAAATGACTTCCACATTTGCAGGGTCAGGTGGACAACCATAGGCAACAAATTGACTAATTTTTCTGTTGACAATGAAATGTGAGCTTTCATGACCATGATAATGAATTTGACCTCCATGTTGATCACTATCAATATACTCAAGAGGAAATCAATGTTTACTTTTTAATGGCCCATACTGCAAAAGCAGATCATCAGATACCTGGCAACATAATTAGCTGCACTTCGGAGAATAGAGTAGGGTCCAGATTGCCGAGTTGAGTATGTGGGCATTGTAAATTTACTAGTTGGACTTGACATGTTATATTGAGCAATCATTGTGAATGTGCCATAAGAACCATCACTATTTTATACCTTATGTAAAGTTATCCATAAATATCAGGAGTGAATCTTTCTGCTGATGAACTGTGCCTTAACAGGCAATTTTCCAAAGCAAGGAAACAAGACCTACACCATAATGTCTTGTTTCTTTACTTTTGTAGAGTGATAATAATAGAAGGTTTGCAATGAAGAGTTTTTCATGCTTCCTTTTCCATGAAAGTGGAACAAAGTGGTTGGAATCAGGAAATGTGTCAAAACTAAATAATAAGATGATACAAACACTAACATGTTGGAGAAGAAGCTTCACACAATCTGTATGACCTTCCCAGATGGCAGCCAGTAGGGCACTAATCCCATGCTTGTCCTTGGCCTGTCAACAAAAAATCACATGAGTAAAGCACCTAGAACTAGACCTAGGACCTAGGAATACCTAGGTGCCATCAGAATTAAAAGAAGATAATGGCCACCCACATCAACATTGGAGCCTTTGTTGATCAAGTACTCCAAAACCTCCTTCTGGCCATAATCAGCAGCATAATGCAATGGCAATCTTCCATCAATATTTTCATTCACATTTACACCCTGAAAGAAAATGATCCATCAAGTTAAAATTAGAGATAATTATTATATCCACCATAATGTCTTATCAGCACTCATTATCCTAAATAAATAAAAACATCCAACAAAATCTGTATCTTTACAAGTTGACCAAAACTTTAAACAGTGCTTCCTAATGAATGAATAAAGACATTAACATTAACATTAACATTGGCATCAAATCTGATCTGATACATTTATCTATTAGGGCCAAAGTGGTTTCAAATTATTCAAAATATTCTAATTATACAACCAACTAGAAAATGAAAATTGTTAGGGAACAAGACTTTAGGAGAAGTCAATTAATGAAAAACACTTATTCTTAACTATTTTCTTTCTTAATTGCATTTCCTTGGAATTTTAATGACCTTCAAAATGTCTGTATACAGTGCTTATCGAATGAATTCACCCATACCTCCCTGCAGTAGGCAGTGGTGCTACTGGGTGTGAGAAGAGAGTGAAAACTGTTTTTCATCCCATAAACAGTTTAACTATCCACATTTGTGATCCCAGCCAGTTACCACTACCACCATAGACCAGAATGAAACCTTGAAGGAGCTTTGCAAACTTGACATAATACAGCTAATCAGAATGTGCAAGAACCAACATTCTTAGAACAAAGTTCGAGTGAAGTGAACTTTGAGGAATGTAAGAGCACCAAAGTAAAAACAATATTGTCACCTTGCCATTGATGCAATCATGAAATGAGTCATATATCAATTGGATGCATTTTTATTTTGACCTCACAATTTTATAATCCATGAAAAGACACACAAGGAAAAAATTCCTAACTCTCAATATTCCAGGAAATCCAAAGTTGAGTAGGAATTGTTAACTTTCTGAACCCTTATCCCTTAACCCCTTCTAAGCATATGATGTCATATGGCATCATGTCTGTATTTTTTAAATGAATAAATAAATTTGTGAAATTCTTTTAGTATTTCATTGTATGAATCATAACTACCCAATGATTTCGATATGCATTTCTTTCACACATATTTCGTAACTCAGCCCTGAAAGGGTTAATTAAAAAAAGCCTTGGTTTTCACTGAAGCTTTGCTTTCCCTTTCCCTTCTAGAAAAACCTCAAACCTCTATGTTCGATGTACTTTTCAACAAAGAAGAAGAAATGGACAAGAATCCAGTCAATGCATATGTCAATTAATAAAATGTAGAAATGCAAGAAATTTGAAGAGGATAGAATGTAGATGAGGAGAAAGTCTAAATGCTTTTCATTGGACACAGTACCAAGAGCACAGTTGTATTTCCCCTCCCCCCCCCCAGTCTAAATAATGATTGTGAAACCTTTCATAAGTCAATGGGTATCACTGATGTGATTCTTAAGATCGAAATGAATGAGAGAAAGAAGTTAGGGCATGTCATCATCCCCCTAAAAGAGTCTTTCATAAATTAATAATAGTTATTCCATGGGAAGACTAAGTGAGATTTAAATGGGAAACTCAGAATATATGAATATACTTTCTCCAACTGCTGAGAATGCAGGACATAGCAACATGGCCAACATTTACCTTGATTAGTTGGTATTAGCAATTACAGTATCCACAGATGCATAATAGAAAAAAGCATGGCAAGTCATAGGAGCCCATAGTAAGAGGGGGGTAAATTCATTCAACAAGCACTGTAGATGCTTTCAGACATGTTTCTTTGGGAATTCTTTTATACATTCATCCAATTAATCAGACAGGAATCATTAGAAACTGCTAGACTGTCAGGCATGACTTACCTTTTCCACATGCTCTTTGACCTGTTCTAGGTCGCCATTCTTTAGGGCCCAAACAAAATCACTCATTGCTTCTCATTGCCCAACATGCAACCTATAGAAACAGGAGGAAATGTTCAGCTTCAGAGATGGGTTGCATAGGCCTTAAATGCAATCCAAGACCATATTGGGTAGCCATATATCTCAAAAAACAGAAATATATCATTTAAAAAGATGCATGCCAAAAGTCAATTTACCCTAGACCAATCAGACCTGTCACAAATTGCAATACTATGATGATGTTTGATGTTTTCCCAATTGGCAATACCACAATTGCCTTTTTTTTTTTTCTTTAGCCTATTGCCACTTTGCAACTGTATATTCATATGGTAGCTTGCAGGAGAAGCTACCCATGGAAGGGACACTTAATGAACATTCTCCCATATTATTAGACCGATGTAAGAGATAATGAAAAATACAAGCAGAAAATTTGTACTGCCATTTGATATCCCCAGAGTAATTAACTCCATGATGTGAGGCTTATACAAAAGAGGGGGGGAATACAATATTTTCTAATTAAATATTATTCCAGTTCTTGGAATCATCACATTTTCCCATGGGTCCTACCATTGAGTTACCCCAAGAGCTAGTCTCATCAGTATACCCTTCCATCATTAATGACAAGTGTGATTATTAGATGTCTTTTAGGCACCAATGGCAACAGCACCAATGAACAAAAGTAATCAATCTGAAAAACACTACTGATAGGATTATGTCACCATACTTTGATGGTATCACCTTGCAGTTCCCCCTAACCAATACACATTGTCTCCTGACCTTTTTCCTGTAAAGCAAAGACCTTTAAGACAAAAACTGTCTCAAGGTCACATAGTCACAAGCAAAAACTAGAGTACCAGCCCAAGCACAGATCTGTCATTCCATTGGCAAATACAATTGAGCACCATAAACACCACTTTATAACCAGTTACTGCCAACCAAATCTCATTGGTGATGTTGCTCTTTAAAGAATCAAGAAGTAGCAGTAAGTGATTTCCATCAGCACCCTAGGGTTTCTTTCCTTCATATTTTTTATTCCCACTTGGGGGAATGCTAATTTCATTATATTAATTGATTTAGTTGGTGATAATGATCTCTTTAAAACCATGACTGCACAGCCTTAATGCCTAATGTACTGGTTGGGGGACCTTCTGGTCAGAAGACTTGAGTCAACAACAGTGAGGACCATGGATGTTAGTTATTTTCTCAACAGTCTGGCTACAATACATAAAAAGCTCCTGGAAAACCATATCCAAAGGAAATTTGTAGAGGTAGGCATATTTCCAGGGAAGCCTTCATGTTAGAATCTAGGTCAATCACAGGCAATCCCTCATCCCTACCTAATTAGAAGGTTCAAGGGATATTCCTTCAAATTAAAATTACACTGAATCTGGTTTTAATTCATTGACTGAACCTATGTTCAAGAACTCAAACCAAAATCTATCAATCCTCATATACCATTAAGCTTCTCCCTTTACTTCATGCCACTCAAGTTAATGAAAGAATTAATTTTATCCATGATCAACTTCAACTTAAAAACCCAGCATTATGTCTCGTGGCTACGCATTGGCTTAGGATTAGGAGAAAGCCTGGAACAGTTTGTGCGACGGTAAATTCGACAACCTCTAACCCAAGAGTCCGGTGACACCTTGGAAACTTTCGCGAAGGAGTTCTCCTTACTCCAAAATAAAGAAAGCCCGCTCACGGGTCAGTCTTTCCTCTTGGGAACTTTGCAACTGTGAATCCAAGGAGAAAAAAGCAGGACATTCAAGTGATACAGGAAGAACCTGACTCGAAGTGAAAGGAAGCGGCTCTCGTGAGCCATGCATTCAGATGTACGGCGCCATCTTGGTTTTCAACACTTTCCTGTTGAGTTGCATGCGTGGCTACGCGCTGCTGGCCTTCTCTTTATTGCCTGATCTGGTTTCATTATCTTTGTGGGGGGCCGTTGTCCATGATAATTAATCAATTTTACATGCTAATCAGCTCTACATTTCCCTTTTCCAGTTCGTCCGACAAAGTAAGAGGAGATCGTTAGAGAAATTTCCGTGTCTGCCCAGTTTAAAATCCCAGCTGGAATATTCCAGCTGGACCAAATCTGTAAATTCGGACCATTCCAGCTGGAAAAGAGCTGGAAAATAGAAGGTACCAGTTGTTTCTTAGCTGGAATTTTTCAACTGGAATGCAGCTGATTTGAATAGCTGCTTCCAGCTGGAAATTTTCCAGTTGGAATTTTATCAAGAGGACCCTACAGCTGGAATGTAGCTAAATTTATAGTTGAAAATCAGCTGTTCCTGTAGACGGACATCTGACAAAAATAGTCAACAAAAAGATTCTCATTCAGCTAGTGATATAGCAACTAGGAAGAAATTTGCAGATGACTCCTTTCCAGCTGTTACCCAGTTGGAATGGGTCCGAATTTCCAGCTGGAGTCCAGCTGGAAATTATAGCTGTTTCCAGCCGGGATTTTAAACTGGGTGAATACCTTATAGACATAACAAGGGTTCGGGAACCTATGGCTCATGAGTGAATTTGGCTCACGAACCGAAAAGTTTTGCACATTGAGTCATGACTGGAAATCGTGGTTGTTCCTCACCTTTCTCATTTATCAAAGAATGCATATGTCTATTGCCAACTTTTCCTGAGTTGCCAACAACTCAGAAAAAAATTATGTTCTGAAAATCTTTCGCTCCCAAGCACTTACCTCAATCTCAATATGACTCACATGGCCAAAAAGGTTCCTGACCCCTTCCTTATACTAAAAAGACTGGGCACTCTGCGGCGGTGCCTCTGATATCGGGGAAACCAATGGGGTGGGATGCGGCTGGATGGCATCCCAGCAAGACTGAATTTCGACTTGAGCCATCCCCAAAATTAAATCTCTGAAGCTGTTTAACTTCGCTTTATCATATCTTTACGCTTGAATATCACTTTACACTTTTAAGGTTGGATATAATTGTCAAAAATGTGAAAAATATCAATATTCTGTTTTCAGCATTTTTCGATTGAAGAATGCATCCCTGGTGGTTTTTTTTTTAACACTGTTTGTAACGCTATTTGTGCTCTCTTACATGGCGATTCCCTTTGAAAGGACAACGAACTTTTTAATACAATTTTCTCATATTTTAAATTTCGGGTTCCTACCAGAACTAAAATCCATCTTGCTCAGTAACTAGAGAGGATATCAACTTGAAATTTTCACAGAATGTAAAGAACATTCGATACTTGGCTTTGAGCCAAAAAAAAAAATCGAACTTCATATAGATACAAGTATATGTTCCAGTCGAATGAATCATTTTCGCCTTTCCGATGAATGAAACTCATTTGTAATCATTATTGAATCTTTCATTTTTCACCCGATCAAAAAATCGCTGGGTTGAAACATTGCTTGACGTTGTAGAAATGCCCCTTCTAAATTTGGTGTGGACATCAATAATAGTTTTTGAGAATTTTGGAATTTACATAGTATTAATAGGTGTCATTTGTGTGTCGGCCATCATGGACCACGCGACCTAATTTGCATAATTGGATCGTTCTAATAAAATCATTTCTTTTCCAGAGTTATATATTTTATGTATGTGGGGGGGGGGGGGGGAATGGAGGGGTGGACCGGCAGCCTAGGGGCCCTCCGGGAAATATTTTAGAACAAAAATGAGAGGCCCCCTGGGATATCAGGAAATTTCCGGGGGTGGCAGGCCTAGTAAAAAATTTATAAATGGGATTATAGTGAACATTAATTGCAACTAATGACCATATACTGATGTTGATTCCATGAGCACTGCCAAATTGCATATAGCTATAAAAATTGATAATGATTATGATGAAGTTATAAAATTTACCTAGTTTTAGGGCCTCTCATTTTTGTTCTAAAATATTTCCCGGAGGGCCCCTAGGCTGCCGGTCCGATCCTGGGTCATTGTGAGGAAGGACCTATTTCCAGCCATCCCCCCAATTAAAAAATCCCATTTCGAGCACTGCCCACTTCAAATTGTAGCGGCAGCTATCGGAATCTCGAGAATGCTATCTGGGCCAACCAGTGAGGTTGTACGCACGCACAATTGAACGCGAAACGTCAGCATAGTCATGAAGTGATCTCAGGAATTTTTTTTTTATATCAGAGCATGATCCGACTCTATCTTCATGGCTGCTTTCTGCCGACTTTTAACCCGTGAATTTTTTTTATGACACCTGCCATGTCATTGTCCTATGCCGTAGGATGAGACACTCAAGATATGTCATTCCCTATATGCTCATTTTTCGTCCTTTCTCTCGATCGTATTATGCTGAGGGTCTCGATGAACTTACTGAAGATATTCCCAAAAAGAAACGTCTTCAAGTTGAAGTCTCTCCGTCTCGTCTCACTGGACTGGATGCCAAACATGGAGAGTTTGCGACCATTGGAAGAAGGAGTCAGTTTAACTTGAATTAAAATTAGAAATTTGGGATGGCTTGCGCTGCGGAAGACCCTCAAGGTTTACTCGCTTTTGACATCCTGCGCGTGGTTCTGAGCGGTCGACTTTCCTTCCGGAAGAGCATGCAGACAAGGAACACGCTCCGCCTGCCGCTTCAAAACATTCTCAATGGTTGTCAGCTCTCAAGACGTTTCCAAGGAAACTCTTAAGAGCTCTCTGTCTTTCGGTAATTCGTCCCCGGTCGAGAGGAAGATGGCGTCAAAGATGGAGCTCACTGTCGTAGAGCAGTTCGCCTTACGTCAATGGGGTCAATGCTCAATGCATGTTCCAGTATCCATTCTGCTTTTTTTGGCCTGGGAGTCACGAATATCTTCTAACTTATTCATAGAAGGCAATGTTTGCTGTGAAAAATCCGTCGTAAAATCCCTCCATTCTACTTCATGCCACTCACGGCTCTAGGTATGATGGATATTACCTTCTTGGGACTGACCCGGGAAAAAGCTACGCATACGTTGTATTTAACATTTAAAAAATGACATTAAGTAGATAAATGCATATACAATAAAAACTCATATGCTCGAACTTGTTGGGACCGAGCAAATCGTTTCGAATTATCCGAAGTTCCACTTATCAGGAATTGCCTCTGCCTGTAAAAAAAAAAAATAATAATAATAATAAAATAAAATAAAAAATTACTCACGTTAAAGGATATAATAGAAAATGTTTCCCTCCTCAAGAATCCGATTTCAAGGAGCGATGACCTTCTCATTATAATTAGCTACTTTTCTTGTCTAAGGTTGACATTCCATATGCAAAATTCATTCATCACAACGCCCTTCATCTGGTATTCCGGAAACCAAATATGACTGGAATGGCCAGAATTGAGAGCGATAAACAGACATGGAAAGTGCTGAAGGTTGCTTCTTTTTATAGCAGAAGCTTTTCGGTTTTAATCCTCAGGTTTAATCCAGGCGTCTGCGAGGGAGGAAGGAGAAGCGGGAAAAAAATGAGCAGGATTTTCCCTCGAACAGGTTTCTTGCCTTTCACCTATTCAATTAATCGATAGGTACCATAGAGAGGTCCCATAAAATCGATAGGTCCCCTTTCACACCCCAATTTCGAGTTAACCATGAGGAAATAAATCCCAATCGGAAGGGAAAATGTCGGTCGAGATATCCGGAAATTCGAGATATGCGAATTCGAGTCAAACGGAATATTTAACTCTTTCAGACCCAGCGTTCATTCCAATGGACATTGCAATTTCGTTGTTTCTATGGTAATTTCTGGGGATTCTCTTGATTTTGAGCCTCATATTATAATAATATTAATGGACTTCAAACATGCATGACTGAATTCTATCGGAGGCCTTCTCTCACCTGTAAGTTTTGTAATCTTCAATTATGCAATTACATTTATAATATACAATATATAGTATGGTACGGAAAATCTATTCAAAATTTTAAAAAGATGTAGAGAACAGGAGGTAGAACAGGAAAAGACCTCAAAAAGGATCAAAGTATTACATCCCGATAGCGGCATTAATTCAGGTCTGAAAGGGTTAACATGATGTCTAACGGGATTCGACCGGGACCAAGCATTGAACTTCGAGATAGGCGAAATATCGACTTATCAGGATTCGAGTTAACGAGTTTTCACTGTATTAGGTTTACATATGTAACATTGACAAGCTGTAGGCATTCAAAATTTTAATCTGCACATGCATCTGCATCGGGTGTTGTGAGGAGAGGGAAAGGATGCTGCTTTGCAAGATGTCCCGCTTCCTTCCCTCGTCTCGCTCTGCAATCCATCAACATCAGGACTTCAAACTCTCGCCACAATTTCACATAATTTCTCACAAAGCCCCAATCTCGCCACAATTTCGCTCTGTGCAACCGAGGGGAAGCTAGAATGTCTCTAATTGTGTTTTGTATTTGGACCAGAGTTAGAGGATTTCAGCCTCCTCTCCCCCCTTCCCCCTCCCCGCTGCCCAGCTATTAATACTTTTGTCTTCGTGTTTAAATGCTGAAATGATAAGTTTTGTGAGACGCAGGTTCAGAATGTGATCGTGTTTTGCTCAAGATGAAGCCCTTCTGCGGGGATAGGCAGTCCTAGTAGACTCCGGCAGCTTAGGTTGGGAGAGCTAGGTAAAGTTTGATCAACAAGATTTTTCAAACGGAAACTTGGAATTCGCAAGTTTGATTCCGCTGGCTCATGCCGTGTTTTAGACCTTGCTCTCTCCTCATTCACCTTCAGCTCATCCATGCTGTCATTGGAAGATCACTATTCGATTGGGCCTCTCCAGCTGGTTATGCAGTCGATTTATCCACACGTGAGGTAGGCATATATAGGGTTTCTGACATGCGATTTCTCTCACCTTGGGGGACGTAAGAAAACTGACCCGCCACGAGACAGAATAATTGAGGTCATTGAATTCCTTCTTCATGCAGCGTATTGACACAACAAGCTAGGAAAGGGTCCATCGTCTGGTGAGCAACGGACGGTAATGTCAACGACCCAGAGGAGATTTTTTACTGTTTTATTGATACCATAAGATAGGGTACGTTACGTTAAACATTTCATGAGAATCAATAGGTTTTGTTTGGGTTCGACAACCCCCCCACCGGAAATCCGTGAGCTGATTGGGGTATCTGTATTCTGAGGGTTAAATTATGGAACAGAAAACCTTCCCAGAGAGACAACCATTATAACGGCAGGGCCATGTAGGCGCGTCTGCGTGATGAGTATCATTGGTAAAGACCGGAAATGTACGATACGACAGCCCCCCGGTCTCCGTTAGTAAGTCTTGAATATGAATATCCGTACCAAGCCTCATCAAAACATTTTCCCGAATTATACTTTACTATACTCCCAGCTTATACTTTCGAGCGCAGACTTTTAACTTAATAATGCCCGAGTTTTGCCATTTCGTATTTCGTATTTCGTACTGGGATTACTTAAATATAGGGTCATTTTGATCTCAAAAACACAAAAAATCAAACTTTAAAAAATTACGTTGTCCCACATAGGCCCAAGTGATTTAGTCACCAACGACCTTGTGAGCACAACACCTGGAAAACAAGTCGAATATCCCAGCAGCACAACAACGTTGAACTAATGAAATTTGCGATGTGTTCTCTTCGTTGGAATGAGATTCCAACGTAGTCAATTTATTAGTCAATATTTGAATTAGTCATATTAGTTAATATTTAAACCGCAAAAATTTTGTGATATTGGCCAATACAAAAATAGGTTGGGATTTGGCATCAATATTGAGGAAATATTGGAGATTTAACGTTTTGAAATATTCACCAATAATTGGGAGGACAGCGCCAATTTACGGTACTGAAATCGTCATCAATCATGCTGCTACAATCCCCCAGTCTAAATACAGGGAGTCCAAGAGGTCCTTCTTCAGTTCCAATACGGCTAGAAGGACTTCATGGGGCTTTCCAAGTTCGCTCATGGAGGATCTGGAAACCAGGAAAGGATTTGTGAGTCGTCCTGAATTCCACATAAGTTGCAGAACTTTTCGAGAGTCATGTCGCGATTTCGAAGAGTCGCCTCATTGGAAAAGCAAGCTTGCTTGTTGCCCGGGTTCTAGGATTCTTCCTCGCAATACTAAAAAATTTCGAAGCGATATTATTAAAGGCTCATTTAATGAGATCAAGAGAGATTGGTTAGTAAATGCTCTAAGCGAGGGTAGATTTCAGGGAGACTAAGGCCCGAATGCTGAAACCTCCTTTAGTTAAAGGTCCTTTATGAATAGAAGGACTGAAAGGCAAAGTGAGAAAAATTCTGCAGAAAAATTCCGAAAAACGGAAAAGTGGTCTATGTACATAGACCCATTTTCCTTTCATTGAAGAAAGTAGTTGAAAGCTTGAAAGGAAAAGTGGTCTACCTGCAAGAAACAGTATCCAAAGCTATTGAAGGAGAAAATGAAGATTCCAAGGACCTAGCTTTGTAAGTGTTGCATGTAATTAATCTTTTTTTTTCATTTTGCAGAAATCCTTCAGGGTACTTTTCTTAAGAAAAAGGTGGGGTATCTTGAGGGAATATGGCCATTGGGGTTATTTGGACCTTCAAAATGAATCTCCTAGCAGACGGAAGAATCAGTTTGGGCGATTTTCAACATAGTTATGTCGAAGATTATATGCAATTGTCGAAATGTTTAGACCTGTTCCTTAATCCGGTTCTCACAGGAATTCGGGATACGTTGATGTTTTGAAAGTCAATTGTATGCCATTGCAAGCAAACATGATGTTTGAGCAACTTAAGCGTGTATTTCATAATAGCAGCATGGATGCAGGAACCATTTCTTCAAAGTTATTATACGAGGCATGTTCCTTTCAGTGCTAGTCCCTCCATTTGCGGTTTGCAGGCAGTGTTGTCAACTTTGTTATGCCAGCCAATATGGGGGAATATGGCCATCTCGATTTGGGATAATATGGACCTATCCTTGACTTTATGGTAACATCGCACTAACCTATCGGCAGTATCAGCTCCATTTCAAGTAGGACCTCAGGCAGCAAAATAGCATCCTATGCATATACTCTGGATATTTGGATAGACGTACTGGACATCTGGACGAAATATGCAGTGCATGAGGATATCCACATGCACAGCCTCACGGACATCTGGACGAAATATGCAGTGCATGAAGAGGTGGTGCATGAGGATATCCACATGCACAGCCTCACGGACATCTGCTTGACTTTCTCTAGAAAATTTCGTGGCACAAAATATGAATGCAGGTAAATATCCCTCGTACAAAAAAGTTTAAATGTCATCTCATGATTTTTGGCACTATTTATTTATCCCTTTCGTACATGAATTTTTAAAGCAAAATAAAAATATGCCCTTTATGGTTTAACGTTTAAGGAGGTACTCTGCCGTAGTAGTCGAATGTTCTACTGATGGAAAGAGACACTGAACGGAGTATGTGCCCTTGAGTTGACTACACGCACCAAAAGTATCGAGGTATGAGTACCATAGCTGAAAACTCATAATTATCGCCAAAAATTTTGCCGTCCACTACAGTGGACACCATGCACGAAAGGGTTATACATGGAAAAATATGCGACGTTTTCCCAGTGATGTAAGTTCTCTTAGTTCACACTCGTAGCGCCTGTTCACTTTGATCAATGGTTGATCATTACTCTTACACCCACCGTTATATTTTGGAAACTTTGTGAGAGTCAAATTCGACCTTGATAGTTCGTTAAGACCAGGTGAAAATGACAGATGCTGCTTCACCATGACAATACTGACCCCTCAAGGAAAAGCCTAGGACGTCCTATCTAATCGAAGGGCATGTTCTCTCTTCTTCACCACTTACCCAACTCTCCGGATTTGGCTAACTACGACTTCTGGCTCTTTCCTTAGCTTAAGTCTAGATTTACTGAAGACTATTTATAGGGATAGATTAACTAGCATAAGCTGAATGAGCAGAGCTATTTCTTCCTCTTTCACTTAAAAAATAGTTTTACCAAAGAGCACCAAGATTACTCATTTATGGCTTTTTGGAATTCCATAGAGTGCAAAATTTTTCTCGACTCACTTTTCTGTCCAATCTATCATTTCTGTAATTCGTGCATTTTTTAAATTCGATTATACTAATAATAATAATATGCATAGTCACGTAAGTGAATTAGGTCATGAAACAGGTTCTTATGAACAGGACAGGTACGGGGCAAGTAAATTTCCCAGTGGTTATAAAATGCCTGCAGATGTATAGAACTTGAAATAACATTATCTCTTCATGGAAGTTTTTAAGCGCCTCCCAGCCAGAATGCATTCTGGATGCAGAATCCCTAGTTTGAAATAAAATATTTAGTGTAAAGGGTTTGAGAGGGAAGCGGTAGAAATTAAAGCAAAAGCCTTACGTTTCCATATGAGCTTTTTGGTCATTCCAAACTGGTCAACCCAAAAAAAGATTATACCCCAAACCCATCTCTATGCATTCATGCAGCACAGCGGCGAGACCACTTTTAAATGCGAATATTCCATCATTTATGCATTGTAGTCAAAGGGAGGAGAAGGGTTTCATGTACATTGACCACTTTTCCTTTCCGAACCCGGAAAAACGACTTTTTCGCAGATAGACCATTTTGCCTTTCAGCCCTTCAATATATGGATTCCAATGGGGGATAAGACCTCTTTCGGTTAAAGGCCTCTTTATCTCCCTTAAATGAGGTTTGTTCATTCGGGTCATAGGCCCGAATGCACAAACCTCATTTAGATGAGATAAAGGAGCCCCTAAGCTAAACAGCTAAAGAGCTCTTTTTCCTCCGCAGGGGTCACACATGGATTCGAATAAACGAAAAAAAAAACGCCCACCGAAAAAATGCCCGCAGAAAAAACGCCCATACCTGTAAAGTACGAAAAAAAATGCCCATTTGAACATGTTTCTGGTTTTTATTTTCTTTATTCCGTAAAAAAAATTTCACATTATTGATGGCATAGCTGGAATAATAAAAATTTAAAGAAATAAATTTGTGGAACTATTTGCGAAGTGAAACTTTCAACAGCTCTCTTAATTTCTCTCATAACGATTAGTATGTCCCACTCTGCGAAACAATTCCTGATAGTGCTTTACGTGGGTTTATGTAAAAAGGCACTCCTGTTTTTTTTTTCCAAAACCCATGTAAAGCACTATAACTTTTCGTCCGCCTTTCTGATTCGTAATGAACTCCATGGTTACTTGAAGTGAAATGAATAAGTATTATTGAAACGTAAAAATAAGTATTATTGAAACACCGCATTTATATATCATCCGTCTGCAGATACTGTACTTCGAACAATGGCATCTTCTTCTCCCAAACTTCACAGGGGGCACGAGGGGATTGTCAATCAAGAGTCGTCAGAGTCTTGTCTTAAACAATACGTAAAGATTTTCTCACATGATCCTCTGATTGGAGCTTCATCGTTCAGCCTTCCTCAGGATCAATATGCCCCTACCTCCGAGATAATTGCAGGCGACCGGACGTTCTCATGTCAAACGTCGCATGTCGCACTTCAATTACCCCGTTGCTATCGGAATGAGTCCAAAGGATGGGCTAATTAGCAACATAATTCCACACACCAGATCTCAAGTGGCTTCCTTCCCACGTTTTCCTGTGCATTTCCAGAAACAATCCTCCTTTCATTGATCCAGCGTTGAAACATTCTGGAATGTAAGTCTTGAAAATATAATGCATTTGTTTTTACAAATAAAAATAAGCCGCAAGAGATACTTGAAAATATTGTGCAAATGGGAAATTTCCCATATTTTGTAGGTATTGGCGTTTTTTCCATGGGCATTTTTTCTTGAAGGCGTTTTTACTGTGCGCATTATTTCCGTGGGTATTTTCTCAGTGGGCGTTTTATCGGGGCACCATGGATTCCTTAGGGAGAAAAAGAGTTCTTTTGCTAGGCCCTTTATTTCCTAAATGAGGTTTGTGCATTCGTGCCAAAGTTACTATTGCCGTTTGCCTTCGCTCCAAATATTTGTCTAATATTGGTTCAATATCATGGTGCAATCTCAATCACTCCCAATGTCACATTAGTTTTCATGGAAAAACATTGAACACATATCACATCTTTAGAATGGACCTGATATTGGTCCAAAGTTATCTCCATTAGGTGGACTGATATTGGGCCAAGTTAGTGTACCAATGCCATCATAAAGCCACTATACCAATAAGCAATCAATCTTGAAACAGTTGATCCAATAAACAGTGCTACTGGAAGTTGTTATATAATGCGGATGGGTCGATAAAGATCCCGTGGGCGAAAATAGGTTAAAGCGCGCGCTTCTGCTTCTCACGCTCAGACGGGTTGTTTCTTTGCTTTCAGTGGCGTGATTCCACTCGATTCTTATTCAGTTCTATGCTGAACAGACAGCGACTAATTATAAATTCCTCTGTCAATTTTCTCGACACGGGTGCATTTTTCAGGCCGTGTCAGTCTTTGATCCGGAAGAATGAACAGAAATATACGTTCTGGATAGGTGGGGTATGTGTTAAATGTTATTATTGGTATTTTATTGATAGGGGCCCATGGAAAATAGCAAGGGCAAGATTAAAATAAAGTATCTGGAAGAAAGATCTCGAGGAAAAGATTGATGGGACGAAATGACCCCTCGTGGGCTCCAATGTGATCAGGGGGAAGAAAAATGTATTCTCCGCCCGTAGGAATCTGAACTGGAATCCTTACAGGTGACACAAACAGGCCCGCTCAGCGGCATAGCTTTACCGGGAGAATGGAACGAACATTGGGAACAAGGAAATACCGATGCCGAACAGTGGCGAGCAAACGAGGGAGAGGGGAGGCGAATTGAGGCGAGAGAGGTATAGCGCCGCCGCTGCCTATGAGGAAAGTCGACGCTGATTGGTGGATGGGTGACGTCACGACGTAGCGTGCCCATTCACGTGGCCCCGAGAAGGAGGAAAGAAGGAAGACCACGCTCTTCTGCAATCTGCATCTCACTCCTTCGCTCTCCTTTCTGTTCCACGTGCAATAAGCCAAGAAGATCATCATCGACGGAACTGCAAACTCAGAGAGTGACATTCTGTCGACTTTCCACCCCATGCGCGTGTCATCAGGACTGGCCTGAGAAAGGCTCAATACCATGGTATTTCGACCTGACGTGAGTCTCTTTGCTTTCTCCCCCCCCCCCCACCCGTAATTATTTTTTTACATTTAAAAATTATTTGCATTGTTTTTCGCTTTACTCGGACAATCGTGCGTGGGGTGTTCTTCATACATGGGTGTCCGAATCGAGTGAAGAAATGTCTGACGAAAGGGAAGAACACTGCAATCCTTTGTTTCCTCCTTCCAATCATTGGAGGAGGAATATCTTTTGGATAATCCGCGGTTTGAAACAAATCCGATTGTCAATGACGATTCTGATTCGATTCGGACAAGAAAAAAAAAGCCAAATCAAGGTCGTATTGGACTTGGTTTAAAAACTTTAAAATGTGGATTGAACCGGAAATTCCTGGACTGGAAAAGTTTCCTTGGAAAAAGGGGAAAAATAAAACTTGGAAAAGTAAAATGAAAAAATTGAGAAAATCCGAGTTTTTTTAAATTATCAACTCGTGGCACAGCATATGTTATTCGCATGAATTGATGAATATTTGAGATGCTCAGTCGTTTGCGGAAATGCTACAAACTGGACTGGCTGATAGGGGTGATAGAGACTTGCACCTTTATTGGAAGAGATTTATTGTCAAGTAAATCCCGAGTCCGATACCATCTTTCAATTCCAGCACAACTCACCTGTCCGGAATGAGTGTAAGTTCAAAACAAATAAATAAATGGAAAACAAATATCCCCCCCCCCCTCACCACGGAGACATTCCAGCCAAATTAGCCCAAATTTTAGGGGCTTTATTTGCGCCTCAGAAATGGATTTGCTTTAAAAAAAAATTCGAACATGTTAATTTCCGTCAGTTAAAAAAAAAAAAAAAAAATATATATATATACAGTAGCGCTCAAAAGTATTAGCACGATGTGATTTTTCGGCGTAAATCAACTGAACGCTGAAAGAAAGCGTTCCGACTGGAACACAACATGCGAGACTATTTCAAACTGATCTTCGTAGTTTGAACACAGAGATCATTTTGATTTTAAAATTATTTTTTCATCTATTTTCTGTTGGCGTCAACTGTGGACCTGTAATACGAGGTCTGGCGACAAAGCTCCCGGACTGATTTTTTTGTGAGTCTGTCAATATCACAAACATTATTTTCATTCCTTGGACTGATAGATTAGACTGTTAGGCAGTGCTGTGTCAGTTCTCATCTGACTAGCACCTTGAATGAGAGTTTGGCTGCCAATGTAGTAACGCAGTGTGTAAGAGACAAAATGTGATGAAGCATTGCTTCACTCTGGGAATATGACAGACGCCTTTCACACTGCGTTGCTACATTGGCAGCCAAACTCTCATTCAAGGTGCTAGTCAGATGAGAACTGACACAGCACTGCCCAACAGTCTAATCTATCAGTCCAAGGAATGAAAATAATGTTTGTGATATTCCATCGTGATAGTCCATCTGTGTGGGGAAATAAAGAGGCGGCGTGACCCGTATGGACTTGCAATTTCTTATCACGATCAAATTCTGGAAATGCTGGACTGACTATATGAAAGACGGGAAAGAAAAAAGTTGGATCGGAGACAGGAAGTGGGAAAAGATAGGGAGGGAAGACCGAGAATATTTTTCTCTCCCTGTTTCAGTCTTCGGCTCGATCTCATGAGGTGCCTGCTGCGAAAGTGGACTGTTCTTATACTCCCTTGATTTCGAAACGTACATTGGTGGTATTTTCCCCTCTCTTATGTGTTTCGGCAACCGCCGATATGGCACCATCGGCCGGTTTGCTATCTGGCGGTGCCGATTCCAAAGAAGACCGTGTAGAACGAAGAAAAAGGAAAAAAATCACATGAACGGGCTTGGCAATTGATTCTCAATGGCAATAATAAAAAATTATGGCTGTCCTGAGGCATCCATTGATGAATGGATATCATCCTCGATATTTGGAGGCATGGTAGGTTTCATTACTCGTTGCGAAGGTCACACCTTCCTCCCACACCCCCCGATCACAAGTGTGAGATTATGGAAGACCTAAAAGTTCGCGTTCTGATCGAGGCGAGAAAAGTTTGAATCCTCCAGCGCACCACCCCCCCTCCATCCTTGCATCGATACACTATCGATAGTTTAGGTCGATGCATCGATGTTTTGAAACCTGCTATCGTGACAGCCCTAGTTCTCATGTCCGATACTATGGACCAACCGAGACCGTCATCATATTAAAGTTTGTTGAGTAAGAGCAAACTACTGGAGGTAGTGACTTGAAATATTGACATGCTCTCACTTTGGTTGCACAATTGCTGGGAAAAATTTATTATTTTAAAGTCAGTGACGTCAACAACCTAGAATTAGTTCTCCTTACATGTCAGGGGTTCTTAACCTTTTTGCATCTACGGACCCCCCAGATCCTCAAGTGTTACCCTTAGACCCCCACCCCAGGTTATCAGAAACTTTGGGAGAAGTTTTCCTGCTGTTCACTGAATTGCGGATGGAACTTTTGACCTATCCCGTAGCCCTATGGGTTCTGACAGTTAGGAAATGAAAATCCATTCCCATTCCCCTCGTAAGAACGTCTCATAACAACCTCCCCGAAGATGTATCAAATTTGCATTTGCGATCCGCTCTCTCGAGGAACAATCTGAGGCGTCCTATATTCAATCGCGATTGTTTCAACTTCATTTCTGCTCGTCGAAAGCGAATTTTAATCGGAAACGTGTCCGACAATATCTTCCAGATTCCGCTTCGGATCTTGAGATTCCAGTTGCCGTATTCCACGTTCAGTTTCACGTAGGACAGTAATGGAGGACGTTTTCTTTCGGAACGCCGAAAATGACATTTCATTGCAGAAACCGCGTGTCTCCTAATACAACCTATCCCTCATGGACGAAAGCAGAAATCGTTTTGCCGGAAATGCTGTTACTTTTCACCGACACTTCTGCAGACATTCTTCACCTACGGAATGCCGAAAATGAATTACGAATCTCTTGTTAGTGGATTCCAGTTGACATACTTTCATTTTTTCACCGTAAACTTGATTGTAGGCTGAATTTATGGCGCTTCTTGCTGTCCTATATTCAAAAAGCCCTTTCCATTCCCCTCGAATGAATACCACATGATTGTCCACGGAAGAAGTCTCAAACCTGTACCTACGACCCACTCTAGAGTAGAGAATGCTCTTTATAGGGATTGCTACTTTCATTCCCAATTGCTTCGACTTCATTATTGGCTTCCATTATGAGGATATTGAAGGAAACTTGCTCGTCGACGAACTTCAAACCCGCAGACGATCTCGAGATTCTAGTTGCCGTATTTCATTTGCAGGTTTTGCTTTAATAGGAAACGCCGAAAATGACATGTTGTTGCCGAAACCGTATGTCTCCTAATGCGATCCAGTTCTCATGGATGAAAGCCGATTCTGATTTGCCGAAAATGAATTGCAAACCATCTAAAAGCAAGTTGCAAAAGGTATAAAATAGTGAACTTCGGTGCATTATACACTTTAATGCTTATATGAGTGCGTTTGTTGAAGCTGCTGGCTGGAGGACAGCATTTGGATTTACAGTATAAACGCATCTTACATGTAGGGCTGTGCCTATTATCGCGATAGCGAGATATTGATCGATATTGTACCTATCGGCGACATGTCTGTATATCCCGTTATTATTATTCAGTATCATACTGGCCCTTCCTGATTACTCTTGTACGCATTCATTGCTGATTGTGTCTGATTACCGAAGGAAAAGTTCCGTGATCGATGGAAGCTTTCATCACGGTTAACCATTCCCACTAGAATTTCTAGGCCTACATGGAACAGGCCTGATGAAGGAAAAACAAAATACGGAAGGGTTCATTCCAGAGTGATTCTCTCCAACCATTAGACCTGTACAGCGTATGAAGGAGGTGACATACATCACTTTTTGGCTCTACCCCTAGTTTTCAATACGAAGCTGGCATGATCATAAGGGAAGAAGTGAGACATGGATCACCATAGCTTGATGGCAATACCCTGTGATATTCCCCCTGAAGGCCATCGCACACTTAGCGTGTGATGCGTGCGATTTCGACACGCATGCGGTTTGCGTGTCTGCATGCGTCCACATGCGTTCGAACGCAAGGGAACACGCGTGTACATAGCATGTCCTCACGCATTTGGGTCATTCCACGGATATAGGGAAAAAATTGTCAAATAGAGAGATCCTAAGTTTAATGCGAGTTAAGGAGGACAATCCAATACATCACATTAAAATATATATTCTGATTAATAAAATGAAATCCTATTCAAAACATAGTGATTTCGGTTCCTTTATACTTGTGAAGGCGTGTGGGCATAAATATACACGCATGTTCCCTTGCATTCGAACGCATGTAGATGCATGCAGATGCATGCCGCATGCGTGTCGAAATCGCACGCATCACACGCAAAGTGTGCGATGGCCTTAACACACCTTTTGTCCTCGACCTTTTTCTATGAAATTCAAGGAGACCATTCCATTGGAGAAGCGTCTCAGGTGAAAGACTTAGTCAGGAACAGGAGATACCAATGTTCCCTTCGCTTCGTGCGAACTCCATTCAGAAATGCTTGTTTGTTGCAGCTATTCCAATTCTAATTTACGATAGCACTTTTAGGGACTTGATCTCCCACGATTTTTGCTCTATTTTCTTCCTAAAGGATTTACAAAGTCTGGCGAACATTGCCTTCACCATGGGTGATCCGTTCCCAAGTGTCAAGCGAATCGGCAGTGACTTCCTCTTCGAGTCAGTCGGATTTCTTCGGATCGGATACCAGTAATGGATATCAATCGGATACCAGTAATGCTGGCTAGATACGGGTTGGAGATAATGTACTTGATTCGAGCTCACATCTCCCTCCAACCTATGAACTAGCCGTTCCATCTGTCGGAGGGAGACGTCACTTGGGTAGGACCTCCACATTAAAAAGGTATCAGAGAATATTGCAAATGCATTTTTTTTAAGGAAAACTTTCAATTTTTTTTTCCCCATTGCATTAAACAACTTTCTGGTGCCCTTTAAAATTACAGTTTCATTTGGCTCGCAGCAATAAATTCAGACTTATTCCAGCTGGATTGCAGCTGACTTTACTATTCCCAGCTGGAAATTTCCAATCGGTATTTTCTAGAGATCGACCGATACTGGATTTTACCGATTTTGCCGATTCCGATATTGGCCGAAATATGAAGCCGATAGACAATACGATATTTGCCGATATTTCAGCATAAAACCACATTAAAGATTCATCAGCACCGCTTCATTTACTTCAAATTTTCCCGGATGAAGAGTAACTTTTCAGCATTTTCCTGATCCCCCTTTCATGGAATATCTCATGAAATACTCCTGTAAGATGTACCCATACCAGCATTAAATCTTCTAAGAGGAATTCCTAAGAGTTGAAAGCAGTTCCTCGCCTCTCGATGATGCCGTATTGGCCAGAACACTAATACGCCAAGGTTTCCATTTGGAAGTGGAAGAGCTAGTCCCTAATAATATTTTCTTGCTCTGGAAGATTATACAGAACTATATTATTGATATCGGCCAAAATCGGAATGCATGAAAGAGCCGATGTGAATACTCACCGATATGCACATATCGGCCGATTTATATCGGCAACCGATATATCGGTCGATCTCTAGTATTTTCCAACTAAGAATCCTAAAACTATACAGAGTAGGATAGAAAGTCAACTTTTATTCAAAGTGCTTCTAAGGAAAAGCTAACGGAACCATTCTAGTCTGACTGGAAACTGGTTTTGGCTTAATTTTATTCTATTCCTTAGATGGAATAGTTATGAATTTACAGCTGTGTTTAAGCTGACTATTATAACTGCTTTCATCTGGGATGTTAGCTCGAATGAACCAGTCCTGATGCTAGAAAGATATCTGATCGGATGCCGAAGTTATCTCTACAACTTCTCTCTACGATTCGACTTGCAAGAAGAACTTTCTTGTCGAGGACTATTTTAAAAGTTTATTTACGGAATCTTAAGGGCATGATACATTTTTTTTAAGTTTGTCATTTTCGTTTGCAATATTCTTTCTTTAATTATACAAGAAAACTTTCTGGTGCTGACGAGCCCTAACAGATTGACTCTGGGTTGTTCCACAACATCAACTTTAATACGAAACACCTTTAACGCTGGATCCTAGTGACGTAGATGTAGAATGTTGAGTTTCGAATTTTTCTGATGCCATTAGAACGATGCAGAACATTTAAATATCCGGGGCTGTCATAATTAATTGATCTGGATTTTCATGTTTCCACCTTCGTTTCTGAGGTGAGGCGCCGGAATCAGGTCATCATTCCCAACGTTATCCTCATAGTGATAAGATTTAATCTCGTTATTCAACGTTGGAAGGGCTCAAGCTGGCTTTCGTGGCCATATCAGAGGCGGTAAATAAAGAGGACTGCTCACTCCGCCCCCTTTCTTTGTCTTCCGGGATAACAGTAATGCTGGACTGTTGAAAACCAGTTCCACGACCCGAACGCTAGGGATCGCTTCTGGCATTTAAATAGCCTTTTTTTCCTGAGCCTTTTCCTGTATCGGCCAGAGTCTTGCCCTCGCCTTTTTTCTTGTATCTCTCACTGGAGGGCAATTCCATGGAAAGTTGTGATGAACAAATACATTCATACAAATACACACGGCTTGTGCAGTTTCCATCTATAAAAGTCGAGATTCTTACTTCGAGTAAAAATACAAAAGCGATTGTTCGCTTTTCTGTTCCTGCGTTTCGTTACCTGGTAACGAAAGGGAAATCTTCTGAGAGACTCATCAGAGAGAACCAAAGGCAAAGATATCTTGGAAAAGGATAATTTATGCTCATAGTGATAAGTAGTGAAAATTACTGCTAATGAAATGGGAGAAAACTCAAATTATGAAACTAGCTAGTTCGCTGATGAAGCAGGATTCCATGCTCGGCAAGTTATATGTTTACTGTGCAGTGCAGTAGTATAATCTGACTGAGACGTTCTCGGGGTTTCATTGGGATGGGTGGAGAGCTGATAGCTTCTAGAAGTAGAGCCATGTTTGCGTGATGCTGGCAAACACATGGTGTGACATTTGCGAGTACTCGCCAGCGAAGGTTTACCATTTACTCGCTTCAAACCGCCAGCCATCTATTTCGTAAATTTGCCTTTTTGAGCACCGATGAGGAGTCGCTAAATATTAAATATGGAGGGATGCAGAAAGTAGTTCTCATCAGTCACGGTAGGTCTAGTCGACATTGTTGATGGCAAGCCATCTGTCAAATGACGCTTGTTCGGCACTTGTTGTTGGCGTTCAAGGAAGGAGGAATCATATCTTCGAATCTGTTTTCCGAAGATCTGCAAGGCGCAGGAGTTTAGGGGCTGATTTTATTATTCATTAACAGATACTCATTGGCATATAAGGAATTTTCCTGAGAAATCTTGAGAAGTATTTCAAGTTCACTCGATAAATTTACCTTGTCATTAGAAGTAGTTCATCAATTGACTACGCAGGATCTAATAAATAACATGAGTTATACATATACATCAGGAGTAAAAGTAAACATACAATAAGCAAGACTCACCTTCGGGTACACATTCAGATCACACTTGATGAAAAAACATCGACAAGAACAGTCGTATTACGTGACAAACTTTTGTCACAATTTGGCATCAAGTTTCCATATTTTAAGAAAAGTCCCATTCATTGACCTTTGCACCACGTAAAGGCTGATAAAGGACCAGAGGAAGGCCTGAAGAAATAGCGATGCAGGACAAGGACTTCAACCCGTAAATTTTAACGACAAAATATTTTTTCTTCCTTCATTTTCAAAATATGAGTTTTGTCCGAGAATTTCAGACTTTAGTACCACAGTGCACTGGCAAGGTAACGAAGGGATGCAGAGTGAAATTCCTCTGGTGGAATAAGGTCTCTCAGTACCTTTTTCCTCTTTGTTACCCTTGGAGCTACCTTTTCCAGGAGTTTCTGGAAGTTTGCTTCGTTCATTCAAATAAAACCAGCAACGTGATTTGTGTTAGACTCTCTTGGGTCCAGCAGTAAACAATTGTGCGCCTCAGAGTAGATCTTTTCACGAGCCTGGGCATCGTCCAAACCCGTCTATTACGCCTCCTCCACTTCCTGACGATATCTTCGCCCACAACTAGGGCAGCAGCAGCCCCGGCGTTGAATAGCCAATGGTATGGACACATCCCGAACTCTCACAAGACGCTTCGCGTTGACTTTTTCAGCTCCTGTCATGGGAGGAGTGGGGCTTCGTCTTGCCTCGAGGTTGCCTTTTGATTGGTTCTTGCTAGCGAGTACTCGCCTGAAGTTTGAAATCTTCCAACATTCGTAGCGAGTGGGGTGTCACACTAAGCGAGTGGTCCTATAGCGAGTGTTAGCGAGTACTCGCCAAGTGTAACAGGGCTTTAAGGATATTCCTTTTCAGGTGTAGTGTGGTGGGCCTCTTAAACGTCAATTTTCGCATTGGCTTTACACCTTTATTGTAACAGATCTGCCTCCCTTTCCTGTTTCGGTTGCTTCTTGCTTAGAAGCCTAAGGTGTACCCTGCTTTTTGCCTTTCCTTGTCTCTGTTGGGGGACGGGGGGAATGAAGGCGCAACCTCCCCTCCAAGAACATCACATTTACAGACTATTCCCAACTTTTATTTGATTCCGAATATTATGCATTTTTGCGTTTTCTTCCAGAAACTGTCATGCTCCATCTGATTTCCCTGAATCTTAACCCTAATCCGGGCAAGGTGAGTCCGCTGGACTCACTGCGATCGACTTGCAATTAATCTCTGGCTTGGTGGAATTTCCATTTTAGTTGAATGTTTCACTTGAGACGGAAGCTTCATGTTCCCTATTGGTTTTGGGTGAAGTTTTGCGTCTGAAATTCACGCCTTTCTTCGCTTCTCGCCTCCATTGTAAATGATAATGCTTGAGACTGTTTCCTCGAAAACGCTCCCATCCTTTCAAGAAACAGGAATACCTTTTTTTCAATGAGTTTTTTTTTAATGAAACACTTTCATAGAAAGGTGTTCCACGCAAATATCCGTGACACAGTCGACAGGCTTCATGATTCGCCTACGCGATGACCTCTTATTTTCATATAACGAAAGTTGACTTCTTGCCCCACATTCTCACCTTGCACGAAAGCTGTTAATCCTTTCTTGATAGGAGTACATGTAATTTGAAAGTGGTTAAATAAAGCTGAACCAGTTTTCTGTTTCGCGTGTGACCTAATATTTGAGACGCAAGTTGTTTGGAAGCTGGTAGCTCGCTGAGGGCAACAAAGGGCCGATGTTTATTTTAGACATTGATTATCGATAGTAATTGTTTAAACATTGTCTACGAAAACATCAGTTAACCGCTGTCTACTTTCGATTGCGTGAACGATCCCTAAGCCATGTTTTCATAG
>CAJPEV010003675.1:15773-28843 GCA_905338385.1 Darwinula stevensoni | reverse complement strand
GTGGCTATTGGGCCACGAGGCAAGTGGCGCCTCTATGCGAAAATCCCATGAAGTCAACCTCATGAGATATCTGTTTCAAACCTCATGAGGTCATTCTCATGAGACCTCTGCCCGAAAACCTCATGAGGTTTCCTTTTGAGATTCTCATGAGGTTTTTTCAGCAGGGACGAGTGGTCACATCCCCCTCGGCTTCGAGCAGCCACATTCCTCTGCCACAAGAGAAGTGATGTAAGTCCAGTTATTCTTTTACAGAAGCTCTTGGACACGGTTATACTTCACGGCTCGACTCAACTTCATACTTGTCTCAGCTTTATTACCGATGAAGTGAAAGGTATTCTGACACATCGATTGTAGGTGGGCATCGTGGCATGCCCATAGGTAAGCCGGTGAGCCCACAGCCCTAAGGCTTCTCGAATTTTCTGCAATTTCTCGTCGGTCTTGTTGCAGTCACGCTCGTTCTGTGGTTGCAATCACTGATGCACGTGTGGTACTGAGGGCCAGAAAACTTAATCAGATTGTTCTGCTGTGATAAAGACAACAGCCACTTTCAACACTTTCTGGCAGATTTCCACAGCAGACAAAATTGGGTAGCAAGTATGGCCTTCCCAGCTGTAAAAGCCCTGAAGCTCTCGGCAATGAGCTCATTTACGGAGTCACTTGAAAAAAGATGAAGTGATACGTAAAATTCATGTATGCCTTCATGAGTGCAATATGCATTCAAGCCACGCAATATGCTGAGTTTGCCCAGGCATATGTAGGATTCCTCTTATAGGAAGAGATCCTGGGGAGCACTTTGATCTACATTTAAACCTACAGTTTATCCAATAAGTCGCAAAAGGAAAATCGCAAGATGCTTATTTTAAATATTAAAATTTATTGCTGGAAAGAACTCTATTCAATGTTAGTTTAATAGCGGCTTCGAAATGATAACAAATGTAAGTGCAAGGTCAAACAACGGAACCGACATTACCACTGTCTTTTTTTTTTTTTGAAAGCGGGAATCACACGGATAGGCTTTTGTTTATTGATCCCATTCCTTTCTAACCTACCATTTTTGCTATGTGGAGGAGGAGTGGTCCCTCCCTGAGGAGGGGTGGGTGGGTATGCAGTTCTTCCCAGCAGGAGACCAAACTGCTGGAGACAGGTTTGAACGAGATATCCACGCTGCAGTGGATATCCTGCGTTCTTGGTGCTGGAAGGAGGTTCACCTGCCCTTCGCACCTCAGGCGAGTGAACCATCGAAACTACAGTACATGGAGAACTATGGAAACACGAAATTCTACAGAGGGTAAACGGAGGAAAACACCAAGCCCGATGAGCGAAGGGGATGAAATTACGACATCCTCCATGCAGTTAGGTCCTCCCCACCCGCTAGGTTCCCATCTTCCGGCGCTCGGAGGGATTTCGCTTCGGGACAGGAGATCACATCCAGCTCAAACCTCGTACAGGCGAATCTCAATCATAACTCAATGCCACTCAGAGGCTCTAAAATCCTTTACTCCAACGGGGAGTGAGTACACACTCAGAAACGGAAAGGACGCGGCTTGCAGCACATCCTCCACGTTACAAGTCCAGCTTCATCTTCTCCACCCAATCCACGACTGAAAGAGGAAGACAGGCATGGTGAAGCCATTTCCCACACCCTCCTCAGCGCAAAGGCAATTCGTTTCCACTCGATGAAAAACTGAAAACCTCATTACTATATATATATATATAAGTGGCTGGACCTTTCGAAACCCTCGATTTGGAGAATGAGTGTTTCTATGGAAAGAAATCCATAAGAATATTCTACGGGGATATTCCCACGGAATATATCTATGGATTAATATTTCCATGAATATGGTTGTATATACCCATGAACTGATATATGAGTAAGTAACCGTTTAGCCTCAAAGTGTAAAAACTGATATATCAGTGCTTAACCTGTGAGGCACGGGACTACACGTAAAGATATATCAGGGCGTAACCGCCAAACGGTTAATATCCATAGACTGAACTTTACAACCATCTCGAACATAAACATTTGCACCTTTCTAATTGTAAGCAAAATCAGCTATCGAGAAAAGAAGGCGTCTCTGCATCAGGAAGGAGAGAGCACTATGTACGAACACCAGGCTGCACACAGACGGCTACCTGGACAGTCCGGAGGGATCTGGGCCCTGTCGTTGCAGAAGCAGAGGCAGTCGTTTCCTTCGGACGGGCAGACACCGACCACGATATCGTTAGGGAAAGCCTCCCGGCACCGGATGAAGCACTGAACATCGTTTGGAGACTCGTAGTCGCACGTGGACAGCCCGCAGTGGCACGGGGGGAGCGGGGGGTCGGTCGTGTCGATGCATTCGTCCTGGCCTGCAAACGGATCGAAGAATCAACGGAAGGAAAGGGGGCAGAGGAAAGGTACATTTAGATCTGCATGCATCCGTTCGGATGCATGCATATCACGAAGTCGAATGAGCTGTCGAAGGTCGGTGATCGGAATCAGAATTTCAGTAAATACTTACTTGCAAATGTATCGGCAAAGAAGCTATGGAGCGGGAATCCTTTCCTTTACCTTCAAAAGTTGGTAGTGGGCTCACAAATTTGAGTTCACTACCAGCGTGTGAAGGAAGGACCGTCGAAGGCTAGCTTCCCAGTCAAAAATTTTTCATCGGGTCATCGATGACCTTTCGTCGACACGTACGTAAGCCTCAGTTGGGCCATCACTGGCATATAGTTGGATTACGGTTGGTTTAAGCTTGCTTACGGTCGGGCACGTCCTGTTGGTCCTTCATCGGGCCAACTTTGGCTCATTATTGGGAAACTGTACATGCCCCAACCATGAGACGACTTTTCACAATGGTGAAAAGATATAGGAAAAAAACACAAACTGGATCTACCTCGTAGAGCATTATGCATCTTGGAGAGATCCTTTGACCCCCTACTGCTCCTTCATCAGGGAGAGATGAAGGAACAATACCTTCCACGGTAAACTCCTATCGCCAAGGGGCTGAGAATATCCCAAGCAACATCCCTTCCAGATGCTAAGGCATCCAGGAGCGGAATCACATGGGATTACAAGGGTATCTGTCCTCCCGCAGAAGGCCAGGCACGCCTTATACAGGGTGATTTTGAAGTCGCCGAACCCATACATGTTCATATATCTCCGGGTGCACTCACGGGAACAACATACGCCACGCGGTCGATCTGATATATAGGGTCACAATGCGTTACAAGAGATGTTGGAAGTGCCTGCCATTCTGTGCTAAACGCTTAAGGAGCGGGCCTACACTCAATTGAAGAGCTAAAGGAGTCATCATCATCATCGAGTTAATTGCTGGCATTCCCCAGGACATGCTTCACCGCGTCGCAGAAAACATGTGTCGTCGAGTTTAAGCGTGTATAGCACATAATGGCAGGCACTTCCAATTGTGACCTTATACATCAGGTCTACACATTGGCCCAAATATGTGTTGTTCCCGCAAGTGCAACCGGAGATATATGCAAATGTATGGGTTGGGCGACTTTAAAGTCACCCTGTACAAGACTTTTCAACGTCTCTAAGTATAGGGAAAAGGTCGCGTAGCTTATCGTGGAAAGTAGTAGGATCCTCCCACGGACCTCCGGATCGGAATTTCCTGTTTATTCCAGGGCTGGGTAACATCATCAGAGAAATGTTTCAAGGAATTCAATTGTCTTCCTCTGAGATCTATGTGAGAAACCATAGGGAACCGTGTCAAAGGGACAGGGGACTTATTTCGGAAGAATCTGGGAAGTGACTCCCTACTACGACCACTTTGGCTCCATCTCATGCCGGTTTTCGGAACCTTTTCAGCCACATTGGCTCATCTTGGCGAATTTCGGCGAATGATTGGGCAGCCAATCATTCGCCGAAAATGAGCTAATTTCCCCAGCTATGGCCCGACGATAAACCAACGGACATTTTAAACTGGATTGTGCTTTCCGCCGTTTTCTCGACGACATTCCAGCTGTTCGTCCGGATGAATCCTCCGATCCAGATGAATCCTCATCCCAAAGATCATATCATCATTCGATTACAACTAGCTTTCCGAAGGTGAAGTCTCACCCATGAGCATGAGCTGACCTTCGCTTTGGCTTTTGCTTAGCATGAAAGAGTTTCTAGTATCGGACCTACCTTGGATGAGAGCCTAAACCCACCCCTGTTGAAGAAAGTTACTAGCACGTCCGCAAATTTTCCTTCATGCCGACAATGAAGGGCGATACTTCTGGAGTGCCCTTCATTAAGGACACTCCAGAAGTATCGTTGGTGCTCGACCGGACTCTCGAAATGGCACAGAATAACCACGCCCCATTACGACGCAGTAAGCTCCATTTGTGCTGCCATCTTGGTATCAGCAATTTGTCAATGAGATCCCCAGCGGCGTTCACTCGTCATTCGTTGAGTGGGCCTTCACTTTTTTTGCAATGTCGTTGATGGGCGTTGCACAACCGTTGCCTTTGGTCTTTGGAAAGGGATACATTTTCGGTTTCATCCTCTCGGTGTTTCGGGGTCATCGTCAGAACAAAGGCTACTCGTAGGCAATTACGTTACTAACGGTAGGAACTACGATACACTTAGAAAAGAGTGAACGATTTCCGAGAAAGGGAGCGAAACTGGAGTTAGCGGTTTTACTCCCTAAAAACAAGGAAGTAATGCCGCTCATCTCACTCTTTCCTATGAACAACCACAAACGTTTTCTACTAATTTGAAAAGTACTCTCCCTCATTCGCTTCGCGCTCTTAAAAAATATGGATTTTGCTCTCATAAAGGAGTAGTTATCGATTGTACTTCCTCGTTTTTAGGGAGTAAAACCGCTAACTCCAGTTTCGCTCCCTTTCTCGGACATCGCTCACTTTTTTATAAGAGTGTACGTCGAAAAAGTTTTCTTAAGCGATGACTGCTGTTTTCATGCATTTGCAAGGTGAGAAGTGAACCAAACAGCATTTGGTTCCATATTTATTTCCATGTTCCTCCTCACTTCATCTTATTGGAAAAAGTAGCAGATTTTAATTATTCAAATCACTGTTATTCCTTGACCCCATGGATTCGTGAAGGACTTAGATTCTCATCTGCTCAGAGAAGTATTCACTGTTTTGGTATAAATGCCACTATCAGCTTCATTTGCATAACAGCTTGCTCGAGTCTGCTGCATCTGATGCTGTCAACGTCGAGAAAAGCGCGAGCAGGATCGGAAATCTTGAGCGATAGTTCCTTACAGCCAGGGAATTCAACGAGGAGATTTGCGCTTGGTCTCGAGGTTTCTGTAGCTATAATTGGTGCTCCTCGCAATTATTTTGCGTGCTTTGGAATCCCACGAGGGTAATGAAGGATTCCAGAGTGCATGAATCGAATGAACAACCATAATTCGGAATGACAACGAACATCGATAATTCTGATAAAAAAATAAGACGAGCGAATTTCACACCAGCAAAAGCCAGACATAGCCAGTGTAATCTAAGCGCCATGATCCCTTTTTCCCTGCGTCTTTCCCACAGTAGCAACCCCCCCGGAGAAGCGACAAATACTCCCAAATCCACGAGAAAAGACGGACGATACCGAAAGCGGCAGCGACGCAAACGAGGAGAAGGAAGGGAAGACTCATCATCCTACGAGACCCCTCGTGGAAGCAGATAGATCCGAAAGAGAACATCCTCCAGCGGCGGAGTCCACTGCAGGTCTGCTCCCGGAACGCCGCACTTTACCCTTATATAGCTTTCGTGTCGTGACGTCATCGGCGTCGTCTTCCAGGACGAGTCGCGAGAGGTTCCGGAAAACGAACTGACCGGGCTCCATCGACAACACTTCACCCCTAAAATGCAAGCAAACGCTTCTCTTCCATCTACTTTTCAATATTACGTAGATGAGGAAAGACTGGGGGCGATGGGCAGCCGAGACTAGCAGATGCAAGGGGTGAGGAATGGGTGAGGGGTGAGGAATTGGTGAGGGGTGAGAGGTGAGGAATGGTCAACAATTTCCTACTGGATTGGAAGGAGCAGGGAGCAGTCCAGCTTTTGCCTTCATCGGGTGAGCCATCGAGTCGCGCTTGCGTCGTATCTCTAACAGCTGTGATTTTTCCCCTCTCGGCGCGAAAGGAACGGTAACTATCCCAGAGATCGGAATTCCCTGTCTTCCTGACGGACAGGGTCGCTAAAGATCGTGCTGTTGAAGGCCGGTAAACTTCATCAGATCGTTCGTCTATGGCAAAAGCAAGGGCCACTAGAAGTTCGTGATGCCTTCAACGGTAGAAAACATAAATTTTTTTCGCATAGAAAAATACCAGTTATGAAGCCTCGAATCCGTAAACAAATGGGGTGAATAAGCCGCAGGTGAAGGCCAGCTTCGCAAAACGAGAGAAATATACGAAAGACATTTCCGAAACATGATAGATATGTATCCGAGAGATATGTATCCACATCGCCCGATACGCAACAGAAACGTATCAGAAAATAGATAGAAAAGAAACATATCATTTAGACACATGGCATCCTCTCGCGCCTTCACGGCGAAGACGAGCATCAAACGCGTTTTCGACGACAAGGCCGGAAACGAGGGAAATGAAGCTCCATCCGCTCGGCGATTCTCCTTTCGCTTCTCTACTTTCCGCTTCCAGATTTTAATACGAAATTTGAATAACGTTCGTGCGAGAACGGCAATTCTCGTCTTCAAGACTGTCCGATCAAGAATTTCTCAAGCTTCTTTTCTAATCTCTTCCCCCACCTTCCCCCTTCGTCTCCCCTCCCTCCCTCCTCCCACCTTCCGCCATGTTTCCCATTCGCTTCGTCCACGTCACCAGAGTTCTCCAATTTTTTGTCTCTTCTTCCCATTCTTCATTGATTATTTTTCTTCAACGATTTTCGCGGATTTCTTCCCCTTCTGGGCGCGAATGGATTGCTCCGCGCAAAGGAGATTCCGTTTCCTCCGAAACGTCGAGACTGCCAGCTAACAAACAAAAAATTGTAATCTCAAGGATCGGCTCGGGAAGCTTATCCATACCATAATCCCCCTTCCCTCCGTTCCCACTTAAGCTTTAACATCTCGATTCTTAGAAGAAACTCCCGATCCCGACTCGCAAAAAAAAAAGGTCAAACTCGGGTCGCCCCACTGCAATTACGAGCCAATAAAGGACCGACTGCGATGGCGATTGCGCCATTCGTAGCATTCGGAGACCGGCTCGCCCCCGTGCGGCAGACGACGGCTCTGACGTCATCACCCTCGCGGATGTTCGCCTCGTGTCCCCTCTTGCGTCCGTGCCTCGCGATCGGGAGATTCCCGGACGGGGTTCGCTTTTCGCTTCGGTTACGGTGAAGTGCATGCACGAAAAAAAGGAAATTTCCTCGGGCTGACCGCGAAAGGACGTCGTTTCCCGCGCGAATGGATCGCGAAGAAACGAATCCGAATCGCTCTCGGCGCGAGGACGGTCCCTCGGACCCTGCCAGAGCCCCAAGGGGGAAGTGGGGCAAGTGGGGCAAGTGGGGCAAGCTTGCCCTCGCAGAACCTGGATTAAAAGCGGATAATCGGGGAAGATAATAGACACTCCACTGCACACGGTCCCGCTTCGCGCGAAATGTCCAATGAGAGAAGTCCAACACGCTTGCGCAATCACCATTCCGATTAGGAAACGGACGCGCGCCCGAGTGAGGAACCCACGGGAAAGTACTGAAGGTACTGAAGGTACCGGCCTAGAGGAATCGCTCCTGGGAAAGAATAGCAGTTATTTTAAAGTTTTGTCACTGCCATCCGCCGCCTCCTTCCGCGGTTTTCGTGCTCCATCCTCTTTCCCCTCCCGGCGATCTCGCGGAAACGATATTCGAGGCTCGGAAGACCGGAACGAGGATAGATCCGGTTCGCCTGGGAAACGGCGCACGTGGAAGAAACAGGCTCTCGGAAGCTCTCTCCCCCCCCCCCCCCCCNGGGAAACGGCGCACGGGGAAGAAACAGGCTCTCGGAAGCTCCCTCCCCCCCCCCCCCCCCCTCTCTCTCTTTCTCGGAAATGTGCAATTCCCGTCGTGGCCTATTTTCTCCGCACTTATCGGCGGGGAGCACCCGCTTGCTCCCACGCGAGGCGATGCGAGTGGGGCCGCGTCGAACGAGAGAAAACGTCCTGGGTAACACGCACGAGATCGACCGAGGCGAATGCGACTTCCTCAACGAACAATCCAACTTCGAAATATTTTTTGTCGACTGGAGGGAACCAGAGGATTTACGAAATTCAAATCACCAAACGGAACATCATTTCCGTGGCGACGAAACGATAAAAAAAAAACCGGCTCGCGCTCGCGAGTCCACGTTCCCCCGACCGACTGAAGCCGACCCGTCCGGAACGCCTCGCACCCCACGACTGAGAGCTTTCACCCAGGGTCAGCTCGTCGTCTCAAATTTTCCATCGGAAAACGCGGACGCAAGGAATCCCCGAGAAGCGGGTGGCATCCGTCGAGTTCGTTCGTCGCGAGTGCATCCCGAAAGACGATGACGGATGACGTCACGATCCGAAAGATATATAAGGAGGGGTCCGACCCGCAGTACAGCTGCTGTAGGATCCATAGTTGGTGGTTGCGTCATCTGTTCCATCCACGTCCACAAGGAAGTGTCGCAGAATGACGATCCTTCCCTTCCTTCTCCTCGTTTGCGTCGCTGCCGCTTTCGGTATAGTCCGTTTCAGTATTTTCTCGGCATACGGGATTTTCGCGGAATTAGTTGTACGAGCTAGAACTTCTTGGGGGTGGGGGTGGGGGGAAGAGAGCAGATATTGCTATATTGAGGAGGTACAGGGAGAAGTTGTGATGGCTTTTGGGTATTCCTGTGGGGGCAGATGGGATCGCATCAGCCCGACTGATCTGCTGAAGAGGCTGGCGTGATTTGGCTTTACGGATTTTCCCTCGTCCTCACTCTTTATAATGGATGCTTCTGGTCGGAGAGTTAAAGTTTGTTGGTGGTGATGGTTGAGTTTCTGCACGTAAGAAGCATACCTGGTCGAGTATGTGTTCCCATGAACTCACTCGGGAGGCCTATGTGGTTACCGCTTCTACTTTTCGGTGAGGCTGAATGGATTTCAACGTTTTCTCCGGAAAAGAGAGAAAAGTGGATTTAACACCTCAATAGAACCAACTTGGTCCGGCCAAGGAAATTATTGCGATCCTCCTCCTTCTCCCCCTCCTTTTAACCTATCCTAAGTTGGTAATGGACCCACCAGCTTTCAGTGTAACGTTTGTTTCCATGATTTCCCAGTCGAGTCCTTTTTTTCCCTTCCAAACTCGCGATATTTTTCTTAAGGAAATTCAAGTTCCAGTTACTTTTCCTCGACGGTTTACTCAACGTGGTCGTATTTACTCCTTTGTATGACAATATTTTTTATGTAAATGTATCGCTCCTCTCCTAAATACGAACCCACCAACTTCCACGGATAAGCCACGTTGACAAGTCGACCCGTTTGCAGGCCAGGACGAATGCTTCGACACGACCGACCCCCCGCTCCCCCCGTGCCACTGCGGGCTGTCCACGTGCGACTACGAGTCTCCAAATGATGCTCAGTGCTTTATCCGGTGCCGGGAGGCTTTCCCTAACGATATCGTGGTCGGTGTCTGCCATATCGACGAATTCGACTGCCTCTGCTTCTGCAACGACAGGGCCCAGATCCCTCCAGGCTGTCCAGGTAGTAGTCCAAGAGCTACCTAGTGCTACCCAGTGCTATCTAGTGCTACCTAATGCTAACTAGTGCTCCCACCTTCCTCAATGACACTACGGCTTCTCAATCGATGATTGAGCTCACCTTCAGAATTGATTACTGGAATGATTATGTCCGAATTTATACTTGAGGTCAGTCGATCGATCTTCGATACGTTTTGCTAGCTTAAATACTTACAGCCGCTGATGTGAAACAGTAGTGAAGTTCTCAGTTCTCCATAGACGTCGAGTGAAAATGAGCCGAGGAACGACTGGAAAGTGGCTTGAATCTATCTTTCTCTTTCAGCCGTGGATTGGACGGCGAGGATGAAGAAGGACTTATAACGAGAAGGATGTGCTGCGAGCCGCGTCGTCTCCACCTCTCAGGATGTACTTACTCCCCATTCGAGTAAAGGGTTTTCTTTTCGAACTGATTCCTGGCGCGGGTTTCAAAGCATGAGTTATGATTGAGACTCGCGCTTGCGAGGTGCGAGCGGGATGCGTTGTCGTATGGAGGATGTCGTTGCATGGAGGATGTCGCTGCTTCATTCCCTCCGCACTTCCGGCGCAATGTTTTCCTCGGTTTACGCTCGATGGAATTTAGTGCTTACATCGTTCTGCGTACTCATTCACATTCTCATACTCATTCTGCATGCTCATTCACACTAGGTGTGGAGGGGGGGAGGACTCTCACTCGTTTCCGTCCGGTCTCTGATATGTAATATTCATACCCAATCGAACGACAGGATGGAAAACTTGATGGACCAATCGGCAAACGTGGGTCAGCGCTCTTGTGGGGTGCATTCTGCCGAATACGTCCCGAATGTGAACCTGTAGCGCTTCACATTCCAACATGTCGACGGCTAAATTGTTTGAATTTTTTCGTGAACATGCATTTCAGATAAGTATATTTAAAAAAAGAGGCAACGTCAACCTGAATTGGAAACGTAAAGGAACACAACCGGCACTCGAGTAATAATGTCCATTATTTCGTAGAGGTGTTCTTTCGCCAAAGCTCGAAATGATTGCAGAGATATACTAGGTTTAAATAGGCATTCTCAGGTCTCCTCACAAAACCCATTCATGAGATGCCCAATGCGGCATGACACTCGTTCATTCCACCTCCCTGTGGTATGGAATCAATGCGTAGCGAGGAGAGGGGTTTCAGCCCCTCCAAAGTGAGGTTCAAGTCCCCCCAACTCTGGTCAAAATGCATCCGCCTTCGCCCCCCCCCTTGCGAGAAGTAACGGAAATTCCAGCCCTCCCCCCCTGCGAGAAGTAACGGAAATTCCAGCCCCTGACCGTGAGATTTAGCCCCCCCCCATGGCGAAATCCTGGCAATGTCACTGTATAAAACCCATACCAAATTCATTGAGAGTGAATGCGGATCTAAGGCGTGACGAATCGGGACCATGTTTTGAGGGTCTGGACTGCAGAGGGTCTGGACGTTCAATGGGACTTGGCACCATTAAAGAGTTAAAATGCTATCTAGTGTTCGCTTGAGGAACTCAGAGCGCATGTCCATATCCGAAGGCAAGACTATCAAATGGCGATTGTAACATGATCCCTAGATAGCTATGGTCACTGGACTCGAGTCTTATGGTTAATTGGGGACTCGAGCTCCCACCAGATGGCAGTGGCAGCAGCAGCAGGCCCACGCATTGCCCGCATAAAGCAACATGTTCTACTGCTAGTCTTTCTTTCTTTAACCATGGGCATCCAGTGTTCTCCCTGGAATATGCTGCTATTGAAAGGTCAGGTTTATACTGTGTTTTTCACTTGACTCACTCATGCTAGAGAATCCACAGTCAAAGGAAGAATTGTCTGACTAACGCGAAAACACTTTAGCTCGTACTTTGCCAATGCGTAGATTAGTCAGTGTCCTGCTCTCCGGGAGAGAAGATTTTTACTACTTTGCGAATACAGGTTGTAGGGAGGTGTTCGTTTTCCATGCTCCTGCTTGGCCTTGCCATCTGATAAATAATCCACTTTTAGGGTGTGGCCATTGTCTCATATATCCCCCTCAGCCCAGCAGAGTGAACACAATGAAACTATTATTTACTTTGAACTACGGTAGATAATTCATACACATAATATACGAGGATAATATTGATATCGATGTGTACCCTGGCCATAAATTCACGCAAATGGGAGGAAATAAGGCCTACTGATGTGCTCCCAAAAACTGCAACACTTCATCATCACTGAAATGTCTCTCACATTCAAATGAGCTCTCTGGTTCCAAGAAGTTCCCACATTCCACTCTTGGAATAGCCTTTTCCCCCCCATTTTTCAAGTTCTTCCACACTTTTTGGAGTTGCAAACAGGAGGAATTTTTTCTTGTATGTTTTATACCCAGAGTTACAATATGGAACACCATATTTCCTGGACATTTTGCCAAAGAATGCTAAAGAAAAGGGTAATTTCATGGTAACTCATGAATGGTTGACATATAATTCCATTTAACCTTTTCTAAGGCGAAGTGAGGCCTACTTCCTATGTATCATAACATAATGTTTACTTTCAATCAATATTTTCAAATATTGTTAAACATACAATTAACAATTGGCTAGATCTATTGAATAGAAGGGCCAATTGGCTAGATCTACGGTGATGATTTGGCAAAGACTGACCCGATGCACATACCTACTCTATGAAAGGTCTTGTGTCATCCTAAGTTCCTATCAGCCGGACAGGATGAGGTCTTACGATAGACACGCAACGGAGCATGGGCTTGCCTAGTCCAAGTTCATACGGTTGACGAAGCTCTAACGATAGGTTGTCTGCTAGTTGGTGGTTGTCTGAATATGAAGTCAGAGGCTGTCGATTGTTCACGACGACAAGCGAAATTTACAAGCCTCCTAGAGTGCTACAGCGCATAATGTGGGACATGAGACAAAAATTGAATTTTCCGAACACATACTGCAAAAGATGCGCCACTATGAGCCTGCTACGTATCAATGCACTACAGGTAAACCTCGTTAATTCGAAGTATCGGATATTTCGAAGTCATTTACGTTCCCCGCTCGAGAGGATAGCGATTTGTATGCGTTATCGAATGGATGATTCGAAACGTGGATACGATGAAATTCGAAGGGATTTTCTGGTCCCGTGAGTAATAAACTCAGAAGCGTGTTCGTTTACTTCGAAGGGAACTTTTCCCTACAACCTACAGATGACCTGTCTCAAACCTCGCACTCTAAATGGCTGCAAAGCCAACTAATTGCCTAGGATTCTTCATTTTTCCATTCAGAAGAATTCTAAATATAGACTAATGCCCCCTTTCACTAAATCTTCCCCTCTACCTTTACCTATCTCGTTCGCACTTTGTACGACCAGTGGCGTAGCCAGGGTTTCACCAATGGGGGGGGGGCTAGGCAGAACGGTGGGGGGGGGGGGGGGGCTGAAACGG
>CAJPEV010003675.1:0-15727 GCA_905338385.1 Darwinula stevensoni | reverse complement strand
AGTGGCGTAGCCAGGGTTTCACCAATGGGGGGGGGGCTAGGCAGAACGGTGGGGGGGGGGGGGGGCTGAAACGTTGTGAGTGAAACGGGGGTGAATGTGCCATTACGACCAAGAGGAAGTACAACGAGTTAAGTATTTCACAGAAGTTGGAAGTTATTTGTGAAGTGGACAAGAAAGAAAAATCGAAGACCGATATCGCAAAAGAATTCGTCATACCGTTTTCAACTCTATCCACATTCCTTAAAAATCGTGACACCATCGAGGAGCTGGCAGAAGGTGGCCACGAAACCAACAAAAGAGAACACGCGGATTTAGTACAGTATTATGAAATTAATGGTCGTATCGGATAATTCGAACCCATTCGGTATTTTTTGGTCCCTTGGATTTCGAATTAACGAGGTTTTCCTGTATCTACCGGCGAGATTCGGCTTCAACTCCAGGTCGTCATGGGGCATGGGTCGAGTCCAGTGACCATAGCTATTTAGGGATCATGATTGTAGTAACGCCAGCTGGGCAGTATTGCCATCCAGTGGCAGAGTGAGGAACTCGCACGGTGAAACCATTTTGGATGACGTACAAGACAGGGGATTCATCGAGTGTTTTAGTATATACTGAAGATGTCTCTGGAGAGGCCTTCGCTTCCTCGAGAGATACAAGTGCCTGCGCCATCTTGGGACTGGAATTGCGCAGGGGAATGAATAACATGTTGGGGGTGGGTGCCGGCGTGGAGTCCAGGGCAAATTCCCTCTTTTGTCCTCCCCCTTTCCTATCAACTCCCACGCGCGACTCCATTCCTAAGATGGCAGCTGCACCTGGAGGTGTGTAGCGTCTCGCGCCATCGGGGAGGCCCCTCCCCTATTTATGAGGGGGGTCCATCTAGCTGCCGGAAACAGACAAGCAATAGGACATTCACGACATCTAGTCGCGCTTGGGAGAAATGGAAGTACACTGCAAAATCACTCTCGGTGAAATCAGGGGAGCTGCTGGGCCAGATAGCTGCCTGACAGCCATAGCCAACGACACGAGATGGCTGGTATGCGGCTGCGCATTTTCTACGAGGCACAGAGCTCCTCTACTTTGGGCTACCAGGCCTTGGAGAAGCCACTTCCCTTCCGCGATCTCGCCCCGAGTGATTTTCCACCCCGCCACGAAGACCATGTTCATGAGGAGGTTCGCGACGCTTGAAGGGGTGTGCAGTGCCGTCTAGCTGTGTGTAAGGGAACGGGCACAAGAAGTCTTCCGGTCGGCTTTCGACAAGTCGTCGTGTCGGTGGGGGAAGTGTGCCGCCCTTCACGGTGATGATGTCGAGAGGACACCTGCGCCCCTTGCGATCCACGAGCTGTGCGACGCGCGACCCACCGAGATGGCCGAGAGGCCTGTTTGTCGATACCGGTGCAATGCAATTGCGTAAAGTGCTGAAAGTACAACCATATTTTCGTTACGTCGTCATTTCCGGGCGAGTCCTGCACGTGGTTCAAGCTCTCGAATCCCTCTTCCTTCCCACCGAACTTGAGGATTCTACGACGCAAAGCGCCGCGACGGCATCAAAAGTCTCATTATTTTCGACACACCCCTCATATATAGAGGCAAAGGACGAACGTCGAACGACGCGAACATCCTAAGCATCGACAACGGCACGAGGCTTCCTCGTGCCGTGAGCAGACACGTCGTCTCATTGCGACTCCCCGGAACCAGAAATCATCGGGTTAAATGCGAGGACCGGTGATGTCCTTCCGGGAAATTTCCTCCCCACTCGTTCTCGAACGCGAACAGCGAGATGTGCCACCATTTTCCTGGCCGTTGGTATCGTTGTTGCATGGCGAGTCAGTCATTAAGTGTTCGCATCTGTAGGTATGACTCCACGGTCATCTCCGACCGGTTCCATTGTTTTTTGATGGCAATGAGAGGGGCGCTGTTGTCCCGAGGGATGAAATTATTGTAGTTAAAACTTTAATTTACATAAAGAGCTCTGAAGGAAGGCAAACAAATTAAGTTGAAAATTCTTGCTTAAAAATTCATTCTACGCAGAATTTCATCTTAATTTAGCTATTTTAAATACATTTTTTTATGGTTTTGATAGATTTTCTAGATAGATGTTATTGCGTTCGTGATGAGCTCGCACCAGCGTCTGCCAGAAAGAGACAAGTAGCGACACCGTCCCGGCACCTGTTGAGTATGTTTTGTACTAACTCATCTGACGCGTTGATTTGGAAGATGGCAGCACGAGCTCGGCCATTCGCGTTTGTACGTGCAGGGAAATGGTTAATGGTTTCCCTCCGAGAACGGTAGGGTCGACGGGACGGTTCGAAGCGAAGCGTCGTCGGACCGCAAGATGTGACCCGTGAGGTCTGGGGATCCTGACGACCGGTTCGGCATCGCCTCGAAGAATCCAATCCTCTCGTCTGGATCGCCTCCAAGGAGGCCACGAGCGAGCACAGGGACGTGCGTCTTCGGGTCGAGGTGAGGCTGTCTCGGTCGAGGTGAGGCTCTCTCGGTCGAGGTGAGGTTCTCTCGGTCGAGGTGAGGCTCTCTCGGTCGAGGTGAGGCTCTCTCGGTCGAAGAAAAAGGCTGTTCGCGTTCAGTCCCCTGGGATGTGGGTCGAACACTCGTTCTTCTATACTGTGCGTCCGGATGCGACCGTATTCTTCGGGTCCGTTCGTGGCGGCCTGTACCTTTTCGGTCTCAAGTTCTTCATCGTAAGTTTTCTCTCCTTTTATCCGGTTTCTTCGGCCAGGCGTATGATTCTGGCGTATCACCCCGCATAGAAAATGCATCATAATCTGTGTTCTGCACAGCATATTTTGCTCCGATATGTATTCATAGGATGCGATTGCGATCCAACCGAATCCCGTTTCAATAGTTTAATGCTGGTTTTTATTCATCTACATACTCCTTAAAAAAATAATTATACCAGATTACTGGAATTATTACGTTTGAGACGATGTTTCAATGCAATCGATCGACCTTCGATACGTTCAGCTAGCTTAGATACCTGCAGCCGTCGACATAAGACGGTAGTGACGTTCTCAGTTCTCCAAAGGCGTCGAGTGAAAATGAGTCGAGGCTTAGTGTCGAGGAACGAGTGGAAAATGACTTGAACCTCTTTCTTCCTCTCTTTCGACTGTGGATTGGACGGCGAGGATGAAGAAGGACTTATAACGAGGAGGATGTGCTGCGAGCCGCGTCGTCTCCACTTCTCAGGATGTACTTACTCCCCATTCGAGTAAAGGGTTTTCTTTTCGAACTGATTCCTGGCGCGGGTTTCAGCGCATGAGTTGTGATTGAGACTCGCGCTTGCGAGGTGCGAGCGGGATGCGATCTCCTGGAGGGCGTGTCCCGAGGCGGAATCACACAGGAAGATGATATCATCTTATGGGGCGCGGAGGATGTCGCTGCAAGGGAGGATGTCGCACCTCAGGCGTGTTTGCCTCGGTTTACGCTAGATGGAATTTCGTGCTTACAGCGTTCTGCGTGTAGATTCGTTGGCTCGTTCACACTAGGGGAGTGGGGGGGGGGGGACCCAATCAAATTTTTCGTTGGTTTATCGTCGGGTCATAGCTGGGGAGATTGGCACATCATGGTTGGCCGGCCAACTCACGATCATTCGCCGAAGATAAGCCAATGCGGCTGAGAAGGTTCCGAAAACCAGCGCGAGATGGAGCTGTAGTGGCCATAGTAAGGAGTCGCTTTGACACAGTTTCCTATGGTTTCTCACGTAGATCATCTGAGTAACTTTTTCCCCAATCTGCATTCGTAGGATGCGATTGCGATCCAGCCGAATCTTCTATCATTTAATGCTGATTTTCACTCATGGATCAACTACATACTCCTTCAAACGACCAAAAATTCTCCCTCCCTACCTAATCCAGTCCCCCTTCGAGGGTTTCCACTCGGTTCACACGCGTGAAAGCCCGGCAACTCGTGATCATAAAGAGAAAAAACGCCTCTTCACGCCCCTACCTGAACCCCGAGCCAGCCCTTTCGGCATGGGATCAATTAAAGGCATCCACGCATCGACCGGTCGACTTAAGTCACCCACTCGTCGTCTCAAAGTAATTCGATCCTCGATTGGAAAGGTCGAGAGGAAGCCGACCGAAAGCAACGACGACCAGAACACGACCTCGTCCATGGACGCTTGACCGGTAACAAGAGAATGAGAGGAATGAGACGTCTCGCTCCGTTATTCAATCGAGAGAGCTTTAAAAGCGGAGAAGGAAAAAACGGAAAACGAGACGGACACAATCGATCGGAAGATAGACTCCCAGGAATATCCCATCCGTAGACTCCCAGGAATATTCCATCCGTAGACCCCCAAGAACATTCCATCCGCAGACCCCCAGGAACATTCCATCCGCCTTCTCGGAATGGCTCCGGGTGTCTCGTCCGTCTCTGGATCCTCATCCCGCACGCGTTGACCTACTTCGACGAGAGAATCGATATGCAAGGATGGGGTGCATTTGAAATGGACGTCTCGAGGAACCCAGCTACTGTCCGAGCATTTTCAACCTCCTATACTCACTAGCATCAACATAAAAAACTTGAAGAGAACGACGTCACCTATTGATGGGGGGGGGGGGGAGAGGTACTTCCTCTTGCACTAGAAGACGTGACACGCATAGTTCCGTGTCCTTCCGATAACCTTACGGCTCGGAGAGGCACAGGCTCGTCGCCCGCCCGCCAAGGCTACAGGCAGCACAATTATAGATGAGATAGGTCGGAATTTCACTCGATGCGGATGGGAGCATTTATAGCACTGGAGGTAAAACTCCACGGAGATTTTTGAGCAAGAATCCCTTTTCTTTCTTTTTCGTCGTTAGATCCCTGACACATTTGATCGCTTTATCTGAAAACGCGATTTGGGTACTTCACAGTATCGATTCAAAAGTCCTGGATTTGTATTTTCTTCAAGTCTCTTCCTCACGAAATTCATCACGAAATTCCTGGCTTTGGCGCTCCGTGATTGATAGGAATTTGCTCGGCCCGTAAGGAATCTCAGGAGGAAATTACTCTGGGCTGCAAGTTCATACACTCTTAGAAAACTCCGAGCGTTTGGGGAGTAAAAACTGAGCACACCGTGAGCTTTTCGAATTTACTCTCTTATTACTCACCAAATGCTCCCTCATCGCTCGTATTGAAGNGGGGGGGGGGGGGGGGGGGGGGGGGGGGGGGGGGGGGGGGGGGGGGGGGGGGGGGGGGGGAATGCTTCGAAACCGAATCGAGATAAGACGGGAATGTACGAGAGCCACTCATGTGAGTAACGTCATGTTCCGGTGGGTCGGTGACTTCAGTGGAATGATGTCACGTTTTACGAGCTGAGATACTCCTCGAATACCAATGTTCTAAGCTAATGCTTTGGTAAACATGTGCTTTATTTCTGACGTAGAAATAAGCTGTCCGGAGAGGATAAAATCCAGTCCTGTGATGAAGCCTTTATTCCCGAAAAGGCAAATCCGGTCACGAAAATGGAAACCGAGGTCATTCGCGTTTACGGTTACGTTCCTTCCTTTGTCGTCGAAGAAAGATGGGCAGGCGAGGGGCAACCTCGTCGCCTCTCGAACGTTCACCGCCGTGACGGCCTTCGAAACCTCTCGGTCCGCGGTGGACGGTGGACCACGAGATCCCGAGCGGTGGACCGAGAAGATCGAACGGTGGAATCGGCGGAATCGATGTCGCTACGGTCAAGGCCCCACCGGCAAGACCTTTAACGATGACATCATCGGGAGTTAAAGGGCACCTTAGACGACACGAGGCCGTCCCGCCATCCGTTTCCACTCCCCGGATCATTTTCCCAAATTGTTGCAATTGTTGCTTCGCTCTTCTCGACCGATTTTTCTCCCAGAGCGTCCAGAATCGAACCGAATAGGTCATACCACAAGTCAACGCGTGACGGCTAATGGCGGACGGCCGAGACATGATTTATCGTTTCAGGAAGGCAAATTTTCGGCATTAAAATCTGAGCTAATATTGGATTGAAATTCGGTTTTCTGAGGTGAAACTCCTCTCCTTAAGACGAGCCGGAATTTAGTTTAACCCCTTCGCCGTCGAGAATCTTTAAGTATTTAAAACTTCGTTTTTTTTTTCGGTATTTAAAACTTCGGTGGGGAGTTTTTCTGAACTTGCTGAAATGCAGCAGTGAAAAAATTGCTTGCAAGCATTGACGATTTATATTTCTATTTATTTAAATGGTACTGATGATCTTTTCTCTGTCTCTTTTGTCTCTTTTCGTGTTAGAAAATTCTCTCACTCGGGTGTGACAGTCAAAGGGTAAACCGTTCACCCGCAGAATCAATGCATAACGGTTCTGCTTCAAAGCCGGGGGGAGAGGGAGAAGAGGAGGGGGGAGAGGGAGAAGAGGGGGGGAGAGGGAGAAGAGGGGGGGGGAGGGGGAGGGGTCGATGATTTATTTTCTAGGAAGAAAATTCGCTTAGGAGTTAAACCTGGGAAGGATTGAGAATGTATCTGAGCTTATGTTTGCCGAGTGCATCGAGCGAAGAATCGTCTCTTCCGTTCGACTTCCACTCGTTTCCCTTCGCGGTGAACGGGGATGTCCCTTTTTGCAGGAAGTGAGCAATGCGTACGCCGTCATCATTCTCAAGTACATTTTCGGGCTGAGCAAACTCCTGTTCGGGGTCGGGATGCTGGTGGTGACGGATTCGACGGTGGTGGGGATCGTGGCGGTGGCACTCGGCGGTGAGGGGTCCTTTTTCGAGTGAGAGTCTTCCAAGCCGATTTTCTTCATTTTCACTTTTTTTTTCAGTTTTTCTGCTGTCGATCGGTTTCGTGGGGAATTACACGCTGAACCGGGGCGTCCGACGCCTCCGCGTCAAGAAGATGTTCCCCATGCCGGAGACCCTCGGGGATCGAGAGAGTGCGACGTCGGACCCGAGCCAGGAGCAGGAGTCCGCCGGCTCCCGGTACGAGGAGTCCGCCGGTTCTCGATACGGGTGGCGGGACGAACCCGACGCGTCGCCGCCGACGGCGGTCGCGATCATCCACCCGTCGTACGAAGAGAGCGAGTTCCGGGCCGTGGACTTCGGGAGGCTTGCCTTCTCGGTCGAGGAGGAGAGGACGCCGGTGGCGGGTGCGAGGGGTTTCGCGGCGCAAGAGGAGGGGCCGTTGTATTCGGTGGATCTGGGCGATCCGACGCCGAGTTATTCGAGGGGATCGAGCGGGCATCCGCCGTCGCATTCGTTGCATGAGGGCAGGAACTCGCCGCCTGAGGCCAGGGCGAATTACATGTGAGATCGGGGGGGGGGGGGGACGGAACTTTGCGTCGATCGGCCGAATGGCTGTATACCTTAAGTTCAATCGAAAATATCGAAGTCGAGATGATTGCGGGCGTGGATTCGAGGGGTGAGGGGGGGGAGGAGGGGGGAGAGGGGGGCGGGTGGCCTTCGTCCGTTTCATCGTCGCGATCGGCAGCTGTCAGCAGGACTAGTGGAAAGAATACGCTTGGAAGGAAAGTGATAAGCTATCTTGTGGATAAACCGAGGAGGAGAATGGTGCGAGAAGGGAGATGGATGGAACCACGACTCATCTATCTGGAATCACTTGGATTGCTCATGCGCCTCAATACGGCATCTTTCCGGGATGTATTTCGTGTTATGCTTCTAGTGATGATGCAGTTGCTTCATTGAAAAAAAAAATGGATTTTTAGTCTGTGGGTACCTGTTCGAGGTGCCTGGCCAGCACTTGCAGGTTCCTCGCCGGGGGGATTCTTCGGTGTCATAAGGACGAGTGCATCAGAGCGAACCGACCGGTGAACGGCCAGGGGGAACAAGGCGTTCAGACGAATTCCCCCAGTCGTGAGACGAATTCCCCCAGTCGTGAGACGAATTCCCCCAGTCGTGAGATCTCGTCGGCTTCAGCTTCCGGATAATTCCCGCACTGTGATAATCCGCGTTCCCCGCTCTACTCTTTTGAGTTTCCTCTGACGTTGCATGCCGCGATTTTCCTTGATCGTATTTTGCTCCGAAATGCCAAATTGCATGATGCATTTTGCGACCATTGTGAGAACTTGAGGACCTTCCCAATACGTCAATACAAGCCCTTTTCCTTCGACAGACGCAGATTTCTTGGCAAGCAGCGTGAACTTAAGACTCTATCAAATACGACTTTCAAATCCTGTTGGGTGGCTTAAAGCCTCAAGCCACCCAGCCTAAGCACTTCAAGCCACGTTAACCCAACGAGGACCACGTGGCATGCTGCGCGGAAAAGGAATCGCGGATTCCACTGCACAGGACATTTCCGCCACGAAATCCCATTTTTCCTCTGGCTTCCATCTTGCAAGATCCTCTCTTGGACTCATCCAAATCCCATTATCTTCTTTCCTTTTGAAATTATTCGAGATTTATCCTCGATATGATTTCTCTTCCTTCAACTTTTTCCCTTTAATTACCTGATTTAATTAATTTAATGTTTCCTCTATGGGTCACCCTGAATTTCATGTTTTCATTTCTTTTCAGTGTTTTCCGATCTTTCGGTCGTTGAAATAACTCATGAAGTTCTAATCCAGGAATTCAGGCAGGCAAAAAAAGGCAATAATTGTAATCCAAACATAAATCACATTCCAGCAGGTGAAATTTTAGTTTTAATTTAGAGTTCACACATCACAAAACAGCAAATTTCGAAATTATTGCAGTAATTTTTTTCTTCCACACTGAACGTCAACCAACAACTGAGAACAACAATACCACAATTAATAGATCGCCCTAAATGTTCAGCAAAAATATTTGGACGTGTAAGCGTGAAACTTGGCACTCGGCCCGAATCGATGGACCGATTTATCGGATGATGGCCGTGTCGGAGCTGAGCTTCTCACCTCGGACTTCCACGTTCTGCGATTCCGATTTTAACCGATGCTGCATCTCGAGCGGATGGGAAAGAAGAAAAGAAGCCGATGAGAGGTTGAGTCATCGTCAGGCGGTGCAGGAGTTCGACTGCGCGCTGTGCAACGGAGACCACTTGTATCACGTGAAATTGACTCCATTTATGGGCGAACAAAATAAACATGAGTCCCATTCGAGGCGCTGTCTATTGGTTGACTCGATGCTATCTGGGAAGAGATAACATAGGTGCGATCCGCGATGAAGGCCGGGACTCGCAGTCCTGTCTGGAGCATCCGTTACCGTGGGGAGGGAATTCGTCTTGGAATTCGTATGGGGATGGTTCTCGTTTGAAAAGGTTATACGGTGAGAAGGATTCGCGGATGGGTCCCCGGTTCTCCTCACTCGAGAGCGTCCCGTTGAGGGAGGACGATGTGGTGAGCGTGGCTGGCTTCCCCGGATTCGAGCAGGCCTTCACAGTGCGGGTACGACGCAGCGTTCCTTCATTCCGCTTCGTCGTCTGCGTCGCGTGGTTCCCTTGCTTCCGGCTTGTCTAAGTGTTAGTTGAGAGCTGAATGGGATGTTTCTCGATTCGGTCTCTACCCTGAGTCCCCGTAGGTCTCTTTCCGAGAAGTCCAGTCCGCTCTGAAAGAAACCTCGCGATCGAGATTAACGCACTCTGGACGCCATCATCGGCAGGCGTATGGCAAATGACGATTCTGACAAGAAGTCCTAGCTACTGATCGTTTGGCGCGTACAAATAATCATTTTGAAGATGTAGCAAGTCCGAAAGTAGAGCTGAAAATATTCCTTCCAACCCCCCCCCCCCAAAAAAAATTCTTTTTAAATAGATAGCTTATCAATTGGACATTCGAGATGGTTTTTATACAATCTCTGTTATGAACACTTGAAAGAATACAAAGTAAGAATGCTTCATCCGAAAGGTCTATTCTTGGAAATGAGATATAATGAAAGGCTCTAAAGGATCTGCCCCTCACTGAGAAAACAACTACAGGAGAGAAATTAAGTACATTCGTTTCATTTCAAAATGGAGCCATTCCGGCCTAAAATGGGACCCGACCAAACTGGACGGGACCTAATCTCACGAAAAGGAATTCTCTCAAAAAGAGTCATCTCGAGATTAAATAGACATGGAATTTCGTGTCGGCCAGCACAAAGAATCGAGAAGCATTTCCCGCTTCTCTCCAACTTTTTTTTTTAATTTATCGGTTTAAAACTTAGATGGCGAATCTCCCTTCACACAACGAGAGGGAAGAAATGGATGGAAAGGGATTGGCATTCGAAAGATTGCAATTTCTTTTTAAGTGCCCAGTCAGATGATCCCAGATGATCCTTTCGAAGCCTTCATATTTGCCTCCAAGCCAAAGTTCTTACTTGAATTTTCGAGAGGCAGTGGAACCTTTGTTTATTCGCCGGAATATGCAAAAGAATCTCTCGCATTTTTGCTGTGAATTTTTTTTTTTTACTATTCCCCTCCGCATGCCGATGTGTGTTTTTTCAGGAGGTGGGCAATGCATACGCTGTAATCCTGGTGTTAGGGATCTTTGGCCTGAGCGAATTTTTCTACGGTCTCGGACTGTTAAACTCGGATCACACGACGGCGGCGACCCTCTTCATCGTCATCGGCCGTGAGAAAGCCGATCTCTCGAGTCAAGATAATTCCCCCCTTTCGCATTCCTGTTTTCCTATTTTTTTTCCCGATCGTTTCCAGTCGGTCTGCTGTTCTTGGCCTTTCTGTTGGGTTACGCTCTGCACCTGGGCGTTCGGCGCCTCCGAGTGGAGAAGATGTTCCCCAGGCCTCGGCCCCTTCTCTCGAATCGAGACGTTTCGGCTGACGACGAAGGCGAGGGCCACGACGGGGATCGAGAGCCGACCGCGATGGGCGGAGATGGGACGGTCGGGGAACCGTCACCGTCATCGACGATGGCAGTCATTCATCCGACGTACGAGGAGACTGCATTTCGGCTCGCGGACTTCGGAAAACTTACCTTCTCCGTCGAGGAAGAATACCGGCCGGAATCGGTGACTCGTCCCCCATGGGGCAGTAGTCCTCCATCGTCTCACACGCAGGACTCAGGCGAACGTCCTTCATCGTTTTCACGCGGAGACCAGAAGGGGACTCTCGCGTGGGTGGACCTCCATGCATTGCATGCGCCATCGCACCCGGGCGGATCCTCGCCGTCGGAGACCGGCGAGAACTACATATGAGGCCGATAGGGGTATGATGGACGATCGACCGAGTGAACGCTGTTGTGATGCCAGAAATTCCATCGATCGTGTCGAGGTCGAGAGATGATTGCTGGTTTGGATTCGACATCCTTCCGAGTTCTCAAAGATACGATCGGTCGACCTGCACTACCATTAATATCGCCAACAGTCTGGAAATATTCAATACTTTTGACTGCTGGTGTGCGTGAACCAAGGCTCTATTCCAGATTTACTCTTAATTTGAGCTGGATTGTTTTTATCAGTTTGGGCTTCATCACTTTTCAACGGAAAATATCGAATGCAATGGGAAGTGGATTTGGCGATTCCCATTGAGGAATTGTAGAAATATGAATGGAGATATTGGAGATAAACGTTTTTGAAGAGGGCCACGTCAGAGCCAAGAACCTCGCATTTCAAGCAGTTCGCCGCTTCCATTTCATTTCGTGGTTATAAATCCAACTTGTCAGAGGATCCCGGCCGGGATTCCGAATATCTCATCCTTTCATGTGTTTACTTCCCAGGAGGGAGAGATAAGGATTCCGAACGACCAACCTATAATACTCCTTTATCTGCAGAGGCAGGAAGCAGGTCGAGTGCATCAATGTGAATTGACCAGAGCGAATGGCCAGGGGGAATAGGGCGTTGAGACGAATTCTCCCGGTCGGGAGATTTCGTCGGATCTCCCGGATCTGCGCTGTGATAATCCATATCCTACATTTATGCCAGTTTCCTCTGACTCGGGGAAACATGACTTTAATACCATGGATGCATTTCCCCCCGAATCGATGAATCGTGTGTTTGGTTCGGTGACCGTCTTGAGAATTAAAGGGTCATTCCCATAGATCAACTAAAATTGTATTTTTGGTAGACATTAGAGAGCACATTTGTCGGCAATGAGCATCTCCGTGGATCCTGATGGAATTCCTTCAGGAAAAAGTCACTCTGGTTGGAATTCATCGACGGGTTGGACGTCGATGGGTTTCTTCTTGATGATGATGGTGGTGTTGGAGCTCCCGCCCCAGTTCATGCTCCCGCCGCACGTGGGACAGCCGCAGCTCCTGCCGTTGCAATTGTCGTCGTGGTTGTGGTGCTTGTGCTTCTTTCCTTTGTGTTTACCACCGTGGTTGTGGTTGCTGCCGTGGTCGTGGTTGCCGCCGTGGTTGTGCTTGTCTCCTCCCTCGTGGTTGCCCTCGTTGGATTCACTGCTCTTCCTCTTACTCTTGTCGTGTCTCATCTGCTGCATCCAGTCTGGGTCCGATTCCAGGTCGATCTCTCGCTTTCTCCGCCAAGTTTCCTCCGTGTCCGTCCCTTCGAGATCCCCGTCGTTGCCGTGCTCCTTCCTTCGTCCGTTGTCGTGTCCGTGGTGTTCCTGACTCCCCTCGTGATTTCTTCCCTTGCCGTTCTGTCGGTGCTTGCGTCTTCCCCCCCTACCGCCATGACCTTCCTCGCCGCTGCTGCCCTTTTGGTTGTGGTTGTTATGATTATTATGGTTGTGGCCGTTTTGGTTTCTGCCGTGGTTGTGTTTTTGTCCTCCCTCGAGGTTGCCCTCGTTGGATTCACTGATCTTGCTCTTACCCTGGTCGCGTCTCATCTGCTGCATCCAGTCTTGGTCCGATTCCACGTCGGTCTCTCGTTTCTGCCGCGAATTTTCCTCCATGTCCGTCCCTCCGAGATCCCAGTCGTTGCCGTGCTGTTTCCTTCGTCCGTTGCCGTTTCCGTGGTGTTTCTGACTCCCCTGATGATTTCTCCTCTTACTGCCCTGGCGGTTCTTGTGTCCTCCCCCATTGCCACCATGAACTCCCTCGCCTTCCTCGCTGCTGCCCTTGTTGTTTTGGTTGTTGTTGCGTCTCATCTGCTGCATTTCCTCCGGTTCCGAGTCCACGTCGGTCTCTCGCTTCCTCCGCTCGATTTCGTCTTCGTCCGTGTGAGTGAAACTCCACGTTTCCTCCCGGTCTGCACCCCTGCCGCCTGCAATGTCAACTGTGATGCTGCAAATCTGAAGACATCAGATGCTCATGAACTTTGAATAATGCTTCGCCCTGGGACACCCACGGAGACATGAGAGAGGGCTTCATGAGGAGACTCACTTCTTGAAAAACAAAGGAAGACTCGATTTTTAGAATGCTATGAATGATTGAAAGTCAAGACGCAACAAACAATGGGAAACTAAAATATAACGATTCGAAAATGTTACATTTCGATTCAGTATATGTCTGCAACATTGCACTAGCTATAAGGCAGAGGAAAAGATCGTCAGACCGACCTGGAACGAGGAGTACGTGGACTTCGCATCGGGCCGGAAGAGCCACCTGAGAGACGAAGACTAGGGCGAACAGAAACAGAGACACTAGGGAAACTGTACTGCCCATGGTCTATGGCAGTTGAAGAGAGAAGGATGCCGATGGATGCTGAGAGATGCTGAGGGATGCTGGACTTGACTGTTGGGTTCCAGCCTCGGTGTCCGCTTTTATAGGGGATTTCGGAACTTCTCGGAACCTCTCGTTTCCCATCAGAATTTTGTGATGGAAGATTCCATGAACTCCATTCAGTCCTCGTCGCTTTTCTTGCTTTCATTCAAAAAAGTCATTCACCGAATTTATTCACGCCCATTCTGGACTATGGTAGAATGAGATTCCATTTATTTCGATGCAACTTTGCACAAAAGCCACTCTGGTTTCTCGGAACGCTTTGGGGTATTCACCTCGTTATCTTCCGACCTATTGCTAGCATTTTAGTTGGGAGAATCAGGATATTGAAGCGCTGACACCCCTTCCCCTTCTTCGATAGTCGACGATGCATAAGTATCTGCAGGAAATAAAATACACAACACCTATCGGCACGAGACAAATTGAGAATCGTGTATGACATGGATTGAGCCCCGAGCAAGGAAAGCGATATTTCGGGTCGCAATGAGCGAGAAAAGGCAAGGAGAAAAGGCGTCGAACGTCATTCGGACTTCACGTTTCACCATAAAATGGCTGGTTCTTCTTCTAAATCTCGTGTTGGAACGATTCAGTCCACTAGAGGCTGGTGCTGATAGGTGCTTTTGAGTTGTCACAGACATAATTGAACGTCCTCGCTTTTCCTACCTCTGGATGAACACTTGATTTTAAAGATATAAGCAGCATTTGCAGAGCTCGAATAGAGCTTGATTTCTTCGTCTCTAGCATCCAAACGGGATGATTCTTGTTCGTCATACGATAAACATTCTACCGATGATCATGGAGTTGAAAGTAATATTAAGTTCTCTTTTAATGGGATGAGTGATAATGTCGAGGATAGGTTAGTAGCAGCGCATTTCTTTGCCAATTGATTGGTGGTTCCGGGAGTGAGAGTTAACCTAAGCTCAAGAGTTAAAAAAAGAACTAGAGAGTACCAGTCCAGGTACAGATCTGGCTTTCAATTGGCCCCTGTACAACTGGATTTATTACATATCTTCTCACCATCCTAACCATCCAACCTTGAAATAAATAATAGCTGTCATTGGTTCGGCGTAGGCCTACACGAAAAGATCTGGACAACTAGACGTGTTCTCGAAGGTCCGCGCGTCCGCGTCGCGTGGAGTTGGGAGGACAGTATGAAGTGTGGGATGCCAGATACGGCATTTCACGCGTGCGCTTAGCAACCCTGTCTACGCGGTCGGGAGCAGCCGCTCTCCTCCATTGTCCACTATGGATCCGTCAGCCGCCAAGGCTGGAGGGGAAGTGGATGTTTTCGTGGAAGACAGGCACCCCGACCCAGGCGGAAAGCTATGCGTTCGCATTGGGTCGAGTTGTCCGGTCGCTACGGTTACTGCGGACAGACGGAATGGAAACAAAAAAAATGAAAAATGTAAAAAAGTGACAAACCGACCGCAATATCTGGCATTTCCCCATAGAACCTATGGGAATGCCAAATAAAAGTTGTCGACTCTGCTCCTGGACTCACCCCGACCCAATGCCGTCTGAGAAGGTCTCGTGATAAGTCCAAGGCAGCCCAAGCAGCACGTTTATGTAAACAAGATATACATTTATTGCAAACAATATCAATTTCTCGCGATTGTCATGCACGTGATATCACGTTCATATGAAAATAACATTCCTCTATTTACATCACTTAGGGGGATGTGTATTTCATATAAACTAGACATGACTTCACCTGATATAAAGTCCATGACATGAAGTTTATGCGAAATCAACACCATAACATACATATGAAACAAGCAGACTATAGACTATTTCTAGTACCAAGAGCCCTCACTATCTGTAGATGGAACCCATGTTCCCTGCACCCAACAAATGCAATTAAGTACCTGATTTCATGAAATAATATCTGGTCTTTTTCCCCTCTTTCCTCCTTTCATTGTGCAATTTATAAACATACATATTAGGAAAACATGAACGATGATATTATTACCGCAATATATGACTTAGGGAATTATTAAATGTTGAAGTGTAGTATGGGAATAAAGGAGTGTATGGGAATAAGAAAGGGTGAAAAGCAGGAATGCTCACCTTTCAAACCTTTCTCTACCATTCAAAGTAGTACCTTTAAGACCTGCTCATGCTTTCAGGGTTATCCAAGTAACACAGCATGTTGATGAAACGGTTCCGAAAAGTTTTCCTATGTTGCTCTATGTTGCAAGTTGCTGTACAACATTGAGAAAAAATTGCTTCAATGTTTTCACTTGGAAT
>CAJPEV010003674.1:0-28843 GCA_905338385.1 Darwinula stevensoni | reverse complement strand
TTATATGAAGAAGAAGAAATCAGTAATAATAAAATAAATAATACCGGAGCTGAAGAAATGAAGAATAAGAAACTGTAAATAATAAAAAGAAGCCGAAATAATCCACAGAACCATTATCAGTCGAGACAAATGCCCCCCCACCCGGAAAAGCAGCACCGACATTCCCCGAGACAGACGAGAAGCACGAACGGATATTGCAAGAACAGATGGAGCCCGGGCCTAATAACGACCTGGCAGGGAAAGAGAAACCCGGGGAGTCGTATGATAGAGTCCATTCATCAACATCCCTCGCCGGGGTCCAATACGTCATAACGTTCACAGCGATCCGACGATCATCCCTCTCGCCTCTACAGACCCATCGCTGCGCGAACGCCCTGAATAGACCTTCCTCCTTGCACCGTCCATTAGGCGCCTCTACGCGGGTAAGCACGCATTATATAGAGTGCCTCTTTTTTCCCCCTCTTCGTATTTGGTCTTCCCCTTGTGCGACGCTCCTCACGGGACACTTCACGACGCTACTAACACGAGAGGGAAAATTAATAAATTATCTTTAAATGCCCTCAAGAGTCCTCAGCTTTGGCAGAACTGCGCTGGTAAATGCCTTCAAGATTCCACTGGGAGAATCCATGGACTGATAATGATCGAGCGGGAAGAGCGTGACAAAGCATCCCTCAATTTTCCTCACCGTGACCTATTTTCTCTTTGAAACTATTTTTCTATTCCTATTCTTCCTTGTCGGTGTATTACTTTTCTCGCCGAGACTTTTTCCTTCCTGGTGACCTACATCTTCGTTAGAATCTTTTTTTGCGTCGCGACTTTTCCCCCTGTTGTAACTGTATTTTGTTAGGTAACCCCTTTCTCTCCTTTTTTTCTTGCCCTGGCTCTTTCTCTGCCGCGGCAATGAGGTTAGTCCGTCCAAGAGGAAATTTCCAAGTCCTTTCAGCCTTGCAGGGAGACCCCTTGCTGGTCCGGCCTCAAAGGGCGCGCTTTCCTGCCGTTTTCTACGATGAGCAATCGTCAAACGAGAAAGAAAGCTTGCGGGACTCGCAAAAGGGGAAGACCCAGCACATATACGAGGGCCTGAGAACCGAAGCTGGATCAACTAGAGCGTGCTGAGAACCGAAGCTGGATCAACCGCAGTTTGAGCCTGACACGGGGAGGGAAATGTGTCAATATTCGCGGCCTTCAGGGAAATTCGGCACAATGCGAGACGCGAATGCAGAGCGCAGAAAATGATTCCAGTTTGGCTGGGAATTAGTTGAGGCCGTCGTAAAGGGCGAGGCATTGTTTTACGCTAATAGAAGCTTGAGAAAGGGCCTTTGGGAGGAGATGCTCGTCTAGATCAAGATTGACTATCGGGTCTATGGAACTGTCGATTGTTCCTATTGTTACGGGTGCAATCCTAATCTGATGGAGATGCCATCTCTCCCCGGAAACAAAATGACAAGGGGGGAAATGGCAATTGGCAATAAATGGCAATTGGCTAAAATAATGCCAAGGTAACAAAAGGCAATCGAATCCTGCTCGGAGCCGATTTTGTGCTCACAGGACTATAATGGCAAATCGAACACTATAATGGCAAATCGAACACTACTCTCCCCCTTCGTGCAATTTGTGCACAAATTGAAGGCGAAGAGGAAAGTTGCCGGAGCCCGTTGAAATCAGTTCTCCGAGCCGAAAACTTGTTCAGCCAGGCTGAAAAGAGAGGGTGCTTGTTATGGTTTCATCAATCCCGGCATGATTAAGCGCTCCCTTGATGAAATGCAAATCTTGCTCCGTTATGAGTTCGCGGAAAGGAGGAAACTTGGTAAGCATTCGAGGAGTGGATGAGGGGGGGGGGAGGTTGAGAGGGGGGCGAGGGGGGGGGGCAAGAGGGGAGTGACACAGATTACATAGCCCAGCTGGCTCTGACATATACGAATCCTGTTGGAAATGAAATCCAGGAATCCTGTATAATTCACCGACCCAACAACCCTGTCTATATCTCTCCTTTTTTTTTTGCAGGGCATCTGTGCAGTTTGTGTGTGCCTGGAAAGAGAAACTCCCTCAGATTAGAAGAACCGGAGACCCGAAGAGAAAATCGATCGCGCTCCTCCTTAACGCCCTGTAATCTAGCGACCTGCTGAAAGGGAAAAATTGCCTCGGCGGGGGGGCGAGATAAAGAGACTCCCGAAGGGCGTCTCAGGATTATTTACTCAGCAAAATCCATCGCGAAATTAATCGGGACGAAATTCGACACCGCCTGCAATAATTTGACTTGCAGAACCGCTCCATTTGACTTCGAGAGGACGATTTGACTTTGAGAGGGCCTGCAATATGGGGACTTTAGTGTCCTATTGGAAATCGTTGCCCCCCCCCCCCCGCCCCCCCGGCCCATTCTCCGGGTTCGGTAATGTAACTCCCTTCGCCGAACTGCAGTTGGTCTTATCGGATCCGCCTCTCCTAATACCGGAAAATTGAATGTCTCAGAAGTCCCCCGATGCTATCACGAGATCAAGTAAACTTGGGATGAGAGGACGCGAGGAAATGAGATTTTCCATCCGTCTGGTCCTCCCATTTCTCTGTTTCGTCTCTTCCCGTTCGTGATATCCTGAGTCGAATCATGATCAAGCATCCTTTCGATGAAGCCAAGCATCCCTTCAGAGAAACTGAGCTTCCTCCAGTGAAACCAAGCATATCTTCAGCAAAACCGAGCATATCTCTAGCGAAGCCAAGCATCTTCCAGCGAAGCCAAGCATAACTCTAGCGAAGCCAAGCATATCACCAGGGAAACCGAGCATCCTATTGGTGCTATCCGGCACAAATAAAGTGATGCCGTATGTCCTCTCTCCATCGCTCATTCCCGCGCCTTAATTATTAATTGCTCGCAGTTTCACCCCATCCCAATTACTCAACGTAGAAATACATTACACGCACACACACATGCACAAATACAACACATACACACACGCGCGTACTCACATACACATATATGACGTCATACCCGAAAGAACAAAAAAAAAGTTATTTTGCTAAGCTAATGTGAAATTAAGAGTGCTCGCCATGAACTTTCCACAGCACGAAACCAGAAAACTGAATTTGGTCCAGAGTCCTGGGAGAGATTTTTGTCCCGGCATTGAGTTAAAAAAAGTATATAATTATATAAAACGGAATGCACATACTTGATATTCTTCAGTACTGTCGTCATATGATTTCGTAAGACAACGGTACTGGCACTTCTTCCTATATGCATTTACCACATGAAATGAGGAATTTTTGCGTCAAAGAAATTAGTTGCAATTTCTGGAATGCAGAATTCCTATCATGACGATAAGATCGTAAGCTGAGGTACATCACGACGTTCCATGGCCGTTCGGCTGGAGTCACTTTTTACACAAAGGGGTCGATAAGTGCTAGTTGGAATCGAGACTTAGAGGTCCTGAGAGAGTCGTCAGTGCGTGACAGCTAATGTCTTTGCACGTTGAGTAAATGGAAGGAAGAGCAATTTCTGTTCATAATTAATAAGACATGCGGGGATGATTGACGAGGGGGGGCGGCGGTTTTACGGGCGCGTACTGCTTCATCGAGTTGTTCGAGCATGAGCTTTGCAAGCATTTGGATCGTTCGGCAGAAAGCTGAGAGTACACGGCATGAATATCAGATGTTGAAGGGAAAAGGTCGGAATCGAAGACAGAATCGAAGACAGAATCGAAGACAGAACCGAAGACAGAATCGAAGACAGAATCGAAGACAGAATCGGGGACGTTATGGGAAGAGGATAGCAATCTCGGAGGGGGATCTTCAGCGTGGTCCACTCCATCCTGGAGGGGAAAACGCGCACTTTTGAAGTACTGCTTGCGTGGCGAAGAAGTTGGGAAGCTGGTTCAATTGATTGCCTGGGGAAAGATTGCATGGAAGGAGAGGGAGAGAGGGAGATAATGGATGACCCGTAAGCAGGCATGAATAGGGCGGGTCACGCGACGGAAAGTCCCTCGATGAAACATTCATAGCACCTCCTCCATTCCCCAGAGCGACAAAAAAAGGGATGGGGGAATGGGGTGAGGTGAGGGGAAAGAGAGGGGGGGGGGGAAGGAGGGTAAGTCTTCGTCTCTGGGAGGTGGGGGTCGGCCTCACCCGATATTGCAAGTTTTCCCTTGTCGGCAGCGGGTCGTGGATGAGACAGGTTTATGGCTTCTATGCGTCTCAATTTGTCCCCGGAGGACAGAGAAATTCTGAGGAAAGTGCATTACGGGAATGGCTCGGATGTATCACCTTCCACGGCAAGGAAACTTCTCTCTGAGGAGAAAAAAAGCCGTCGGATCCGATGAGGGGATCGACGATCGCATCGATCTGATCCCCCTAAGGCGAGAAATGGGGAGCGTAGAGGCTCTGTAGATCTTGGTGATTGCCGATTTGCTTCATGAATTACATAGTGGCGGCAATTGAGATCCTCTTGCTCATTACAGAGGGATCGTTAACTGCAAATGATATCGCTCGTTTGCCCGGATAATCACAATCGGACACGGAATGCAGGCATCAGGAGGACGAAGTTGAACGTCATTCTCGGAAGCACTATCGGCCCTCGGAAGGTCCTTGCCGGAAGCATCATCGGCCCTGGGAAGGTCCTTGCCGGAACCATCATCGGCCTTCAATCTCCTTCGAAATCCGGTCAATCTCGACGGAGAAAGTCCATTTCGGGCGGAATTGCCCCGGCTCCTCTCTCGAGAACCCTTTTCCCTGATTGCCTCCTCGTTATGGTCTCGAGACCGTTTTCCTTCTCTCGCCCTCTTTCCGTCGAAGTGCGAGGAAAACTTGCCATCCATCATCCCGCCCTGTTTGTCGCCGACAGGGCCGTCCTTCCCCCGGACTACAGGATTTGCGACAAAAAATTCGTGATTCAATTTATGGACTTCCCTTTTCGACCGTTTTCATTTTCCATTGGAGAATCCGGGATGCAACATGCACCACATTATACATGCATGATACATAACCTGATGCATGACATGATGCATGAACCTCGTGCACAATCTGATAAATAATTCGCCAATGGCATGTGGAAGCAAAGGAAAAATTGAAAAGAAAACCTTAAAAGGTCACGAGATCCTGCAATTCTACCGATCATGTCATCCCGAAACTTTAACATCCTGAAATTTGCAACAAAATTCCCTAGAAGGAAACCTTTCCCGATTAGCTGACGTAGCAGAAATGCGTCGATATCTGTCTGACCCTATTTCCATAATGAGCCGCCAGCAGTCTGATAACGAAGATCGATCCCTCATCGATCCTTCCGAGATCCCTCATCCCTCGCTTATGCCATCCGTGTAATGAGGGATTACTCCCCGAGACATTACATCTCGAGGCTCGGGGATTCCCATCGTCGCGGGCATGGGGCAGATCCGGAACGATTATCCACGACGAACGGGTTATTGATCTCCTCTGGCAACTCATTCCTAAAAAAAAAAGCTGGCAGACCGGTGAGTCGTTGGGGCAATTGTGGGACAATTCCAGGGTTATTACCACATAAAAGTATTGGCTGACGCATACAGGCTTTGTGACACTCGTGCTGCATGAAAAATTCCAGACTCTGGAACGAGTCCAGGATGTGCTGAAAAGTACTTGCGATGCAAATTCCACGGTTATCCTGGATTAAAAGTTACGGTACCGATTATGACAAATGAAGTACAAATGGCTTTCATTTATTTCTGGAATTCTTGCCATCGAGTACAGGAATACAGTACGCTAGGAGATGCATGTATTGTGCGAGGACTTGGACATAAGTACTTTGACAGTAACTTGGCAAAATCCGGAAATGTGCAATGCAACCTATGACAATTTACTATATTGAATTTGAGATTTTCCGGGACCATTCTATCTTCTGAGTTTCATGTGGCTTATTTGCCAATGGTCAAATTACTCGAAGGAGGATGAGGTGAGAATGGAATTTACGCTATTTGTTGATAAAATTCACGAAAGCATTGATAGAATTTTCAACTACTTAATTTTACTTCATTCTAAGTCGACAGTATCAATAGCACTTCCCTTCATGTCGTCGAAGAATCTGCATAGTGATATCATAAATGCGGCACGGGCGACGCATCGGGGCAGGAGCGCGAGCCGCGTCTCAGGGCACAGCATGTGTCACCGCCGCGAGTCTTCAGACGACCCTTCAATGCGAGCCGCGTCTCAGGGCACAGCATGTGTCACCGCCGCGAGTCTTCAGACGACCCTTCAATGCGAACCGCGTCTCAGGGCACAGCATGTGTCATTGCCGCGAGTCTTCAGACGACCCTTCAATGCGCTTGATGCGTTTTTTTTTTCATCACTCTTAGAAATTATCCTCCTTCCTTGCATTAAGGATTTGGGACGTCTGCTGCAGATCACGAACTCAGAAAATGGAGTCTCAGTCTCACGATGGTATCTATAAGGATCCACGGGCTGCTATAGCAAAGCTTGAACGATCAATCTGTCGAATGCGTCATTCTAGACCATTCAGGCTCGCAGTGAACAAAGGTGAACTGCTGTCAAAAGGAGATTGTGTCCAGCTCATCAGTCATGTTTCATTGACACGCTGACGGGCCTTGAATGGAGGGAAAGCTAGCCGGAGAAGACTTGCCCCCGTCGAGCCTTGCAATCTGCCCGAACTCGCCAAATGTGCACGCTAAAATTGAGATTTGGCACTCCGAGAGAACCTACTCAAACCGTGCATAATTTGTTGTTTTTTGTGAGTCTGCCCATTCGGCGAAGACGGATTGCATGGCATTCGTTCCATGAATGACATTCCCTTCCTTTATCAAGAGGATGAAAGGAAGAGGAAAGGAAGAGGAAAGAGGAAAGAGGAAAGAGGAAAGGAATGGCGGGGGGGACAAAACGCGTCGGGGGGAGGGGAATCATTCAATGGGGAATTCAGAGAAAAGACGAACTCCCCATCTGAAAATCAATGCTATCGGGAAGGAATCCCTAAAAGCACGGAATCCATAAAAGCAGGGAATCCATGAAGCAGGGAATCCATGATAGTGTGACGGATAAGGATGGCATCGAGAGGCTCGACTGAATTTCCGGGTTTCGGTGGTGTACTCCGGAAGTTCCCCTCCGTAACAATTGGTGGCAGCGGTGGGATCGTCCTACACCTCCGAGAGACTGGAGAGTGGTGGGAATCCCGGTTACAGTGAAGTCTGGAGGACCAGACTTAGTTACGAGAGGGAGTAGTGTGACGGATGAGGATGGCATCGGGAGACTCGACTGAATGTCTGGGGTTCGGTGGTGTAGTGGTAGCACACCTGACCGGCAATCAGGAGGCCCGGGTTCAATTCCCGGCCGTTCCTTGGCTTCTTTCGTCCTCTCGTGCCTCCCATCGTCCGTCTGCCACCTCCCCTCCGTAACAATATAAACAATCATAATCTCACACAGGCGAGAAGGGTAATCACTCATCAGGCTTCCCAATAAAGAAGAATACCATGACAGATGGAAGCCTCGCCATCACCATAAAAGGCGAAAGAGCGAGAAAAGTACTAAGTAATATCGGTTCTTTGATTCTTGGCAGGAAAACTGTACCGCCTTTAAGCCACCCTTGAAGGGTCAGGTCATAAGTTTGCTTTCTCTTCTCTTCGATTATATTTCCCTCTCTATGCATCATCAAGGAGGAAGCTATATTGTCAGGTCTGAATTACTGGCGACCCTTTGAACCCATAACGACTTCTCTGGGGTTTTGTGGTAAGACCTTTTTCTAGCATTTACGCTATCCAATAGTAGAGCCATGTAGTTATTTCCTTCCCCCCTGAGGTTTCTTCCTTCATTCAATAGAGACTCAATTAATAAAGCTTATTAGGTGTGAAAGACGTTCCCCTTTTTATTTGGGCATCTTGGGTCGGATCTTTTTTCTCTTTTAAGTCCCAATAGAGCGTAACGAAGAGGAAGGGAAAGTTGAACAGGGTCTGATAGTTAAACAGGGAAAAAATACGGAGGGGCTTTTCCTATTTTTCTTTTTCTCAAATGGACAAGAGGTGTCCTGTATGTTGATTTCACCTTCACTCACGTGTGTCTTTCGTTCTCATGCCTTGGAAAATACGACTTAGAAGGTGTTCTAAAGATTACTTGCCTGCGCCTCAGATGATCCTATAAGAGTAATCTTAACGTTCAGAAATGATGGTGATTACCAGGGTTAATTTTCCTCATCAATCTCTCTCCTTGCGCCGTTGGGAGGAGAGATTGTGAATAATACCAGTGTGACATGCATGGAAATACTCTCCGAAATACCTCGGATTCCTTTGTCATAATGAGCTGATAATGGCACTCTCTTTTTTTTTTGCACAAGCTCTGTCATTCTCCTGTAAGCCGGGGTGAATGAGAGGGAGGAAAAACAATTAAGGGAGGGCCATCTATAATCTGCACCCTTCAGCTCCGGTCCGTCCTTTCACTTTCAGAGTAAAGCCTGGAGGTCAGTTTGTCCATTTCCCGTATATACTTGGAGATTCTCTCATCGTCCAAACCCCTCCCAAATTTCAGTCTGCTGCATCGACGAAACCATGAAAAATATAATTAGGCCGGGAAAATGGATGCTCCATCATTTATTTGCCTGCTAGGCATGAGCCCGATTACCTCGATTATTGTCCTCGCGTCAGGTTTGCAATCGTGATCCCAGCTTCATTACAGACAGCGGCGGGGTTCTTTCTCATGCGCCGCGCGGATTTAAGAATTCCTTGATGCATGGGACGAACACATGCATGAGAAAGGTAATTGAGGAAGTAGGGAGGGAAGGAAAGCTGGCGCGCAGATGATAGCATTAATTGAAGCCATCATTATGTATCATGGAGCCATTGCCCTCTCTTCCCATCTTTTGCTCATACTGAGATATATAATTTTGCTAGTTTTAAATTTTGCCGAGAGTCTTGGCCTACTTCCGGTCACGTTTTTGCATGATTTAGCCATCTGTTTTTCCTATGTATGGCACATATATCCAGCAGTGGTCCAATCGCCCTGTGTGGCCTATGTAGGACGGGCCCACGTGTTTTCTTGGCTCCTGCCTCTCCAATCACCCTCATATTTTCTCTGGACTGGGCGGGGAGAACCTATTCTATGTAAGGCATCTATTAAGGGTGGGGAAAGCACCCTCTTTTGAAATGCTTATTATACTCTCATTTCTCGGAATAACTCGTGTATAGATCCCTGGTATTATCTGAAAAGACAAACGTTCCGACCGGACTCGATCCAATTTTGTTCCCAGAAAGTGTGCATTCGGTGCCTCTTCATAGTCCCTCCCGGCACAAAGGATACAGAGTCCATCAATCTTCCTGATGACATCCTGCCAACAAATTTCCCGTCTTTCTTTGTGGAAAACTACTCAGAAGAGCACGATTGTCCCTTTTCGTTACATCCCGAATGATCGGCGAGGAAATGTTGATAAGGTCGTGTGCCGTTCATCATTTCACTTTCATACGTATCTCGCATTTCCATCTGCAACTCAATGAGATGCCGGGGATACGACAAAGTGTCTGGCTCTCGTTGGAGGGAATGCTTCCATTACGCGAAGAGGATTGAAGACAGCCGCCGAAAGAGAAAGGACCAATAGGGAAGTTGTCAAGTCGTAAAATCCCCATTACCTTCCTTCATTGTGATCATCTGGATAACCCATGGACACTCCGTGTTGACCCGAGGGAAGGCCGTTGTCCAATTAGCCAATTAGCGCTTCCTTTTTATAGACGTTTATTATTCATCAAGAGATCGAAGAAAGAACGAAATATATGCACGCAAATTCTCCCTCGTGCTCTAGCTGCCATGCATGAGAAATTTTATATTTGAACAAAGCCACAGATACGTCAAGGTTCTTGTTGAAGGTAGTCCGGGCACAACGCCTCTTTTATGCCCATTTCACGGGATATCAAGTGCGGTCGAATCCACGAGAGGGACGAGATGATGTCTGACAGTTTCCACCACATCCACCTGAAACATTTCCGTTCAGTCCCGTCATTCACTAAACTCTGTCTTTATTCTTCGAAGGGATAGGCGAGAAACTGAGTACCACGTAATCCTTTCTCCTGAAGCTATGCGTCATCACAGTTAGGTTGGAATGAATCATGAGAATCATCACAATTATCGTGAGGAAAAAGTCCATACCTGGCCTGCTGCAGAGCCGGATTCGATGCTTCCTTGTTCCCATGGGAACAGGGCGATGATCTTCCACCGCCTTCGATGTGGACCAGGTCCGTCCCGATCTTGAGGAATTCCTTGAGGACCCTCGGGAGCCGAGATCCTTTTTCAATGCCGTCCAGGATGAACATGACGTCATCATTATCAGGTTCCTCCGCACTCAGGTCGCTTCTTTTTCGTCTCCTTCCCACGCCGGCCGTAGTTAGAGTGATGAGGAGATTGACTAAGAATATTCCAAATGCGGCGTAGGCGATCCCGGTGAGGATGGAATCAAATCCCTTGAATCCCAATGCCCCCCCGCCATAACCTCCGTACCCTCCACCGAAACCACCGAAACCGCCGTAACCGCCGCCACTACTGCCATAAGCGGTTCGAACGGTGGAATGGCCCGGTCCACTGTCATAGGAGTAGTCTGCATTGTATCCTCCTCCGGATCCGGAATACGTGACCGATGAAGGACCGGTCGAATATGCAGAATCGTCCTGATCCTTGGCGGCAGCCTTGGTGTCATCGTAATAGATGGCCTGTGACTGAGTCTTGCCTCTGCCATAAAAGTCGTCAAGGGCTTCGATGGCCCCCTTGGTCTTGTATACTGGGACCTCCGTCGTCTCGTAGGTGACAGGGGCTTTGGCGTAGGCAGGAACGGAGTTGGAGGAGGGTGTCGTGAAGTCCTGGTATCCATGCACTGCGCCCAGGAGGGGGAAGAAGAGCAGAACTTCCGTCCAATGTCTCATCTCCCTTGTCCCGTTCATCTGTTCAGGGAACACCAAAATGCAGACTTGTAGGATGGTATGTTTGCAGTGAGAGCCTTGAAGTTACGCATGCAGCCAAAACCGCCTTATCGTGCTGTTACGCTTTGGTAGGTAAGCCTTGGGATTGCGGGTATGTGAGGTGATCCGAAAGTAACGGAATATATAGCTACTTTTCCTCAAATATGATGCGACAATGCCATTTTGCAGAAATATCCACGCCTGTAAGGCGACACCGCCAGTGTACGACTGCTGTGCCCGGAGGCAGTACAATCACATCAAACGCCTACAGTCTCTTTGGAGAATGTCCAAAAGCAACGATACTCATAAAGCTCTTGTAAAAGGAGAAAGAGACAACAGTTGATATTTAGACGCTTACAATCCCTGCCCTGTAATTCATGCGTAGGACCTGTGTTTGAAACTTGCACATCGTGTCTTTTGCTATGATGGCGTGCTGGTGCGATAAGAGACGAAGCTTAGGATTCGCAGCACGCCGACACTGTTCTTTGGGGACATCATATTAAATACAGTGCTATCGTAACTGAAGTAAATTACTGCTAATGGAGGCTATGTGAAGAAGTACCGGTAATGGGCACGCATGTTGAACGTGTAGTGCACATTTGAACCATCTCTAGTAATTTACTCGACCGGGATTTCGAACACTATCTTGGCTAGAATTTCATGTATGAAATCCAATCTGAGAGCTTATTTTAGCCCCCAAAAATTGCTTGCAGGCCTGTTTTGCCTCAGTTTATCCTACGAACTCGGTCTCTTACACAGTTAGAGGTTTTTCATGCTTATTTATCTTCCTTTTTTACATAACAAATGGCTGCTAAAAAAAATTCTGCCATGAAAATTGCCTCTCCGGATAATACAGAGTTATTTTTTACCAAATAGAGCGTGATGGCGACGGTTATAGGCGTCCCCTTTCTTCCCACGGGCTACATACATTTGCATGACCTTTACTGAACCATATACCATTTAATGGCTTCCACGTGTCGCGGGGTTTGCACGCCTCCGCAATGTCCACCTGCGGTTTCGGAGAAAGCAATCGGGAAAATGTAGGACTGCAAATGCTCATGCAGGAAATTGCGGGTGAAGGTGAAGAATAAGACGGAAATTGAATTTATGCAGAGTTTAGTATCATGCCAAATCATCATCATAATGATGGATCATCACCATGAAATCGGCGTAACCTCTTTAGCCTCGCGCATTTTCCCGCGCAATTCATTCTCTTTAACATATTTTTCCGCACCACTTTGAAGGATCTCTTGGAATAGAAATCATTGCCAGCGATTCGTCTGCTTTCCTTCGTATGTCTGCACTTCTTGAAAACTGGATTTTCCGCTCCAATGAGTTTATATTGCATGCTTTACACAAATCCAAATTATACTTTTCTGGACATCAGGACCAACGAGGATAAATAATAATTTAAAATGTGTGCTGACACGAACCCCATCGGTTGTACGTACGTACGTACTGAAGACGAATGAAGGAAGGAAGTGAACTTAGAAGTCTCCAATTATCCCTACTTATACCGAATTGTCCGGCAGTTCCGTTGTGGAACCTCTTTTGAAGATGATTCCAGCAAGGTTCAATGTAGCATTGCTAATGAAAAGGGGCAGCATTCTGGTGCTTCCCAAACGAGCGTAGGGATCCTGGAATTTCCTCTTCAACACGATTATTATTATTACGAAAGGGCGTTCAGTTCAAGGCTCTATAAAACGTAATTTTGGGACATTAAATAATTGTTGATACGTTACTTCTGAACCGAAGAATATAGTTGCCATTTAGTTATGACCAACCAAACTTTACATTGTGACCGTAATAAAACCTTTACAACGTTGTATCAATACAAACGCAACATATCATTTTTTAGCATTCCCTATCTCGTCGAAAACCTTTTGACGGAAGTACAAATGCTCGTGATCTGCATGATCGCGAGCATGTAACGTATTCCTTCACCCTCATCCTACGCTCGAGGCCTTCACGGCCTCTTTTTAGCTGAGAGCCGAGGGCGTGCGCATGTCGTTGGCTTCGCGGTCATTGGTCACGCTTCTCGCCAATTTTACCGTTCGACCGGATTGTCAGATTCCAACGTCAGTTTTCACTCTGGCGAACTGTCAGATCGACGGAGAATGAATTTATCCTAGAAGAGGACGATTCGGTTTCATTGCATACAACTTTCGTAAATGATAATAATTTCATTACTGTTACGTCACAAATACGGTAAATTTTGCTATTTTTTTTAGTTATTTCTGCGTTATCGTTACAGTACGCAGCTCTTGTTCAGATAAAAAAAAAGGGGGGAGAGAATGGAAAAATTAAAGCGATGGGGAAAGACCACTTTTCATATTTCGTCACTAAGCATAAGTCGGGTGAAATGTACCTAATGGATCTTTTGAATGAGCTATAACACTCAGTAACTGTAAGCGAGAGATTGCGATCTGTTGCCGAGAGGTGCTCTTAAAAGGTGAACTCTTGCTCTCCACATCATTCCTTCTCGCCCTTCATTATGTACCTTACTTCTAAGAGTGGATCTAATAGATATTAGAGCCCCAGGCGTATCCCTCACAAGCTAGACAAGCCCAGTCTAGTAGTGAGCTTGCTGTCGACCTTGTTTCGATTGCGAGAAAAAGAAAGGGATTCTCAAAATAACAATTTCCCGGAAGTAGTTGAATTCTGGTGCCGACTCCCAGCTGAAAAAAAAGATCTCAACACCATCCCGAGGTTGTTTTTCTTTTTTTATTCCTTGAAAGATCACGATTTTCGATTGTTGCAACACAGCTGCTAAAGGTCTAGGTCTTTCCTTTTTCATTTACTTCCATTGACTTTACTGTATAATCCAAGTTGGAGTGAATATGGCTCGCAATTATTTTGGAAATCTGCCCAATGTTTTCTGTCTGGTATGCTGTGACTATCAAATAATGGTAGTTTCGGATAACACGACGCCTCCCGGTGCCAAGCTCCTATCTAAGACGAAGAAAAAATATGTCTATGGCTCACGGTAGGGGAGACGGTCATCGCGTGACTAATGGCTAGAAATGTATTTCTTGTGTGTGACGTGACTGTTTCCCCCATCTCCGGGGGGTCACAGCCTTTCACACCCCCATCGAGATGGGGGAGTAAATCGCCGATTGAGTACGTATCGGCTGAAACCCTTATTTGGCCATCATGAGGAATGGACGCATAGAAGCGCTTGCTCACTTAGCAAGTCTCCTTATTCACCCTAAAATTCGCTTCCCATTCTATTTCGTTCCATTACAATGAGATAGATTCAACCAGACATCATCTCTTGGCTTTATCTAAAGCTGGCGAAGAGCGAAATCATCCTCTATACCTTGAAGCAAATTTAAAAACTGTTGTCGGCGACGGCTCTTTCGCCACATCATTTGCTTGAAGGTAATTCTTTCCTCCACAGAAACCTGTGCCTCGGGAAAATGACGAGGAGGAAGGTAGACGATAAGCATTTCTTCCTAAATGAGAGATTCTTAGACATCCTTCACCTAAAGGTAACACATAACTACGAACATACCGAAAATATATTTTCTAGAGGATGAAAATTCCAAACGAAAAAGTTATTCCAAGCGAAGCTAATGACTAAGAATTGGAAAAGGATGTGGCAGGCAAAGCCCCGTCGCTCCACCCATGCTCCGCTGGCATAAAAGGAAGTTCATTAATTAGGCGATGTCGCCCACTCAAGTAGACTTTGGAAAAGGAGCTCGGGGGGCCATCAATGGCGTACCTGAATCAATCAGGTTATTTTGTGCTAGGAAGACGGAGTTTTTAAATGTATTGATTTATGCTGGCTCAAGGTTTTCGGATGTAATACCGTGTTCTCCGTTGATGATTCATCTTTCCTATCATAGTCCAGCTTTGCATGGTACCTACCGGACATCTCAAAGATTCCCGAAATCTCCACCCCCGCCCCAATAGGCGCCTCACGCCTCTGCCTAGCGGAGTAGCCTATGGGAAGTTACACTCTCCCGTCACTGGAGGGGAGGCCAAATTACATCTCATACCACGTAACCTCCTCGAGAATTAAAAATTAGCAAAGCTGGAACGGATGGACTTCGGATAGAGATTGGGAGCTGGAAGAAAGTAGTCAATTCTTTTTTTTTCTTCTCACTTGCAGCATTTATAAATTTTAAAATGATGTGTGAAAGCTCATGACTTGACAGTTGTCAAGGTGTGCAACAAAAGCTGCTGCTGCAGTCGGTGCATGGATAGCGCACTCTTGCTAACAGCGTACTTACAACAGGAGTGGTTAGCATAATCGCAATGGCGTGTGATATGATTTCTGTTTGCAAATGCACAAATCGTTGCTAAATACGGAGATATTGCATTATCAGAACATGTCTACAGGTGATGCGAACGCTTCGGACAAGAACGTGCGTGTGTGCAGAGTGAATTCCCTTCGGAACGGGGCCTGCGGAAATGGGCTTCACCCAGTACGCGTGCACGTCCTTGTCTGGAGCGTTTGCACCACCTGTGGAGCTGTCGTTCTGATAATTCATTATCTTCGTGCACGGGAAAGAATTGGCGATGAATTTAATTAGGCGTCTATTTTTTTTGCCCACAGGAATCTGACCACATTGCATCACTCTTAGCCCCAGACACTCCTCTAGTTCGTGCGCCATTTGCGAGAGTGTATCGTGCATGCACATATGGCAAGAGTTGCTTTGTTTTACACCTAGACATCTGTCAAGCATGTACTTTCACATTTCTATCACAATTTACAATTTCTAAACTCCATAAGCTAGATAATTAAATTGATTTCATTTTCTGAACTGCCGTCGTACGATGGTTGTTACATTCATGGATTGTAATCTTGAGAAAAAAATGGTTTTCTCATAGCCCAGTTTGAGTTAATTTTAGTCTACCATTTCCTTTATTCCCCTCAGATGAGGCAGTTTCTCCCATCTTGTTAGTCAATCTGTTCGCGATACATTGCTTCCTTCCTTGGCCAGTAAAGGATAAAAGATTACACAGTTCTTGTCCCCTACCCCCCTCCCTCGATCCTTTCTGAAAATAACTGGGTTTTAACCATTGCTTCCCTGGGGAGTGCCATTTTCACGTACAGACGTAATGGCAATGGCCCAACTAAAGCGAAATAAGCCCACGGACCACTTTCCCGTCAATACCTTTCCTTGCACAAAAATAGTCGTATCCCCTCATGAAATCGCTCGTGTGGCAAAACGGCTGGAAAGAAAAGAACGATGATTTTATGATGGTTGGAGGACAGAGACAAGAAATTGCAAAAAAAAATTTGCTGCGCTCTCAACCGTCTCCTTAACGCCACATTCCAAAGGGCGACTCGTATTCTACCTCTCAAAGTATAATCACTCGAAACATGAGTTGGCTGATTTCTGCGGCCACCGAGGGTGAGGAGAGAGAACTGTCAATCAAATCAGTCACGCTGGAGAACAAGGCCTTCTCAAAAACTAGCAGGAGGGTGGGGAAGCTCCCTGCCTCGTCAAGACTCAGTTCGTTCTCCTACAAAACGCAGTAGTGGCTGTTGGATGACAAGTCGAGAAGGGGAGGAAAGGCGATTAAATGCTCGTCGACTCACCTGGGATGTTGAGTGTTTTACGGCAGGGGGTGGAAGAACAAGGTAGTCATGTTCAGATATTGTGATTTCCATATACCTGAGATGCGTAGGGAAGCGTATTTTCTTCTTCGTTTCTAGAATACAGATCCGTGGGTCTGAGGAAAGAAGTATGCGGACACGTTGGAAGGAAAAAGAGACGCTGGATGCCACTGAGTCTTTCCCTCGCCGCCCTTCTCCCTTCATTAATCATAGTTTTCCTTCTTCCTGGACTGCTTGCCTGACGTTTTAATATCTTCCTAACTCATCCCTTTCAACCTGCGATTTGAACGGACATGTCTTTTTTTTTCCCATGGCTTCTAAATATCCAAGTCTGAGATGTAAGCTGCGCATGCCCAGTCCAGCAGTGGGCCTCCTTTCAATTACCCTTGCGAACAGCAGAGTACGTTGAATTGGTGGATGGAATGAGTACAATGTGTAGGACTGCGAGATATGACATTCTACGAACTCTGCTGGCAACCATATCTACTCTGCCATCTGCCGCCCTTCTGTTTGTCGACAATAAATCCGTCAGATCTGAAAGCTAGAAGGGAACCTGCTCCAACCAGGTTGGCTATATAGGACTCCAGGCTGAGCAGTGTACATGAACAATGAGTCGAGATTCATGAAGGGTGATTGCTGGTGCCTCTCCCACTGTGAGAAAGGGTCAAGATTTCATATTCGTGAGAAAATGTTTTGTTTTAGACACGAATTTGCTCAGAAACGAATTTAGCCCGAGTCACGCCCATGTTAATCTGCGCATGAGCTTTCACAGGTAAATGCTTTTAAGCTGTCGTCGTGGGAAGGCGAAAGTATGAAACAGACACGCTAATTAGCATATTCTGTCTTGGAAGGGAAATCCCGCTAGACGACTTTGATCCCTATCATTTGGCACTGACAGGCGAATGGCATGAATATTCTCATTATCCTTTATCCTTAGCAGGTGAATATTCGCTGCCTCGTGTCAGTGTTGCTCTCTTAATTTCTGGTTGCTTTCTTAAAATGAAACACTCCATTAGCTAACTCAAACTGAAGTCCATCCCCCTCTGTTGCCAAATTTCAGTGGGGCTAGCGTGCCTCTGATGGCTTTTCTTCACCCAATGACCCTGATTCTAAACCATTTGTTACCAACAGCCCCCTTATGGACAACGTGATGTTGGTGGCATCCCTGCATTTCAATGGATCCCCGTAAACAATAAAATTTCATAAATTCATGAAAAGTTCACGATATACTTTCTCTGATGCCAGAATAAACTAAAGATTCCGCTGATAATCCCTAGATTACTTCAAACATCCAATTTTTGCTATTTCACTGTTTTTCAATACCTGTGCCTCTCTCTGGTTACACAGAAAATCCAAGTACGGCCCAATTTTCGAGCTCGCTCGCTCATGTCACTTTCAATGCAGCGACGGGACCTGCTGTAGTTTTCATTTTTATCTAGTAGGCATGAGAAAAGATAGCGTCACTCATGTACATAATGGAACAAGGAATCAGGGTCTCCCTTGCATACTGGTGTTCTTTAACAGATAGGCTGAATTCGTGAGGTGTCAAACTTTGAAAGCATTTCAGCATAAATCAATAACGGGGCGGTTCCGCCTCCTGGCTTCTTTGCCCATCTTAGGCAACAGCCCCCCCCCCCCTCCCCCCCCCGAAAAAAAGAAACTGTCAGCACCCACGTCACCCCTTTCAGCCTCTCGCAGCACCCTTGAGTGCCGTGGCAACTGGTTGGGAACCCCAGCCCTATGATTTACTGTAGCCCAAAAAGTCCGGGTGCATAGTGCGTAGGCGGGCGATAAATTTTCAATGCATCAGGCTTCTGCTTGTCGTTTCTAATTCTTTGTCCGATGTAGGCCACATGAAACGATAAAATCTTGAGTTTACTTGGATTGTTACAACTTAAAGGACACGTACCAGTGGAAAAGGACAGCGAGATGGAAGATGTTATGAATCCAGCCCCTATAAAATCTGCGGTACCAATGAGGACGGAAAACGGCTCCCACTTCTTTCATTCTTTCAATTGTTGCTGGGTAATAAATTAAATGTCTGTCCAAGTTTGAAACCCAGGCTAGTGCTTCTGGCACGTATATCATGAATACTTCCTTTGAACAGCTCCCACTCTTTATGACGAATGTTAAGAGCCAAATATAATCGTGGGTATATGGTGCCCATAGCCTCGCAGAAATAAAAGTGCCTCAAGTGTACTCCTTCAGAAAGCCTGAGCGGTAAAGGAAAAGGAAAATAGTCGGCTGTTGCAGTTAGATTACTCCAACAACCATCCCGGTATTGTTTTCATTCTTCAAACTCAGCATTCGTTCCATTCATTTCGGTATTATGAGATTCTAAGATTTCAGTGGTATTTTTTTTCCAGTCATGATATGACGACAAAGCACAGTGCGCAGCTCTAAGTTAATATCATGCGATGCATGTCTCATACCCACTTTCGCTTTCACTTTTGTTAAAGGAAACCATAATTTTGTATCACTGGAAAGGAAAAAAGTATTGCTTCCTGGGACCCAAGAAGTGAGCGGAAGGCCTGAGTAATGCAAGAAAAAGCGAGAGTAGATTGGAGCATACGTTTGCAGAGAAAGAGAGAAAAAGAGAGAAAAAGAGAATAAGAGGAGGAGAGAAAATGAAAGAGAAAGAGAGAGAGGGAAGGGGTGAGAGAGAGAAAGGGCGAGATATTGGATTGGGACTGTAAGAGCCAGAGGCACCACCAAAGGGAGAGGTCAGAGGTTCCCTGCCCCCCCCCCCCACCTCCTCCTCCTCCAACCCCTTCCATTTCGTTTGTGTCCCATGTAGTAATTTATTTTTGTCTCCTTTCCCTGTTGTTTTTCCTAGCAGGAAGTGAGTAGGGTGAGCCATGCGAAAATAGGTCTTCTGAACTAATTTTGTATTCATCGCTTATCTTCTCTCCCTGCACATGAGAGGACAATATCTGGCATCCTGTATCTAAGTTCTAGCTAATCTGGTACTTCGCCATTTGGAAGAAGACATTATTTGCGCTAGAAATTCATGCGGGGAAGTGGAGTGAGGCTATTACAATAGGAATAGACATTGAAGGCATTCTTTTTGAACACAGCTTTACAAAAAGAATTGTGCAGCAGTCAAATCACGAACAGTCCCATGAAAAAGCCAAAAATTTCGTCCTACAATTCATTATACAGTGAAAAATAGAGTGCAAGCAGTGGTGATTCCGGTCATGACTCAAGCTTCATGATTTGTGTCGAGGTGTCAAGAGCCATTTTTATTTACTTCGACTATCTCGACTCCGGTGTCAATACGGGCAAGCATGCCCTTAAACTTCGCTACCCGAGCCTTGATGCTTGAACCCTCAGACATAAACCGAGTCACAACTGAAAGCGCCCACGGTAGAAGCTCACCATTTCCATCGATTTTTGGCTCAAATTCGTGCCAGAACTTTTGAGAATTTTTGAGAAATTTGAGTACAACAACGTACCTCAGATTCGCGTCGCCGTGTTACTCATTCTCTCTCTCGCAGGAGAGAAGTGGTGTCTTTCCTTCAAAGAGCCGGGAACGACATTTTGGCACGACAAATAAGTTTATTCGAAGTATGACTTCCTGTTTGTCGTCACTCAGAGAAGAAACGCAGGGAACATCCCCCCCTTTTCAAAAACACTCTCCAGACCGTTCCTTCCAGTGCGTCAGTGATATGTGTCAAGTGATTCCGTGCAACACTTTAAAGTGATCGTTTATGTGTCGTATTCCTCTTCGAAGTAATGGCTGGAATCAATCTTTTTCTTTCTCATTTGAAAGCTACATTCAGTTTGGTACTTAATCTGGATACTTATTCGGGGGAAAATTAAATTCTCAAGCCGCATTCCGGCAGGTACACCATTATTTGAGGGCGTTTGAATCTGTTGTTTTAATCCATTTTCAGATCCCATTCGTTCTTTATTTTGATCTCTCTTAAATTCCAGGCGAACGCAGCGGTCGAACTACTTTCTCGAAAGTGACATATCAGTAAGCCCCAGGCTCTAAGTTCACTCCACAAATTCATGGCCGAATATATCACGGAATGCCATCCGACTGGTTGACAGATAAGAGTGAAGCTAGAACGCAAGAAAGTCGTAACATCGAAGCGCGGCATAATTTGTTGCACGGGAAAAAAATATGTGAACGTGTCGAGAGGAAAAGCAATAGTCTTGTCGAGCCCCCGACCTAAGTGACTGTCATCAAATGGGAGCGAAACAGGAAAGACCTCCACTTTCCCTTTCGGACTGACTCAGAGAGTGAGATAGAGGTGAGAGTGAGGGTAGAGAGAGACGAACAAAAAAAGAAATGGCATCTGATGATGAGCGATGACTTTGGCCCACAGTTGAATTCCATTTAACGCTTCGTCAGCAGATGCTGGAAGATGGGGTTTCCTCTCAGGTCACTTTCTAAGTCCATCCGGTTTCATACTTTTTTTACTTGTTGAAGTGTTTGATTCCTCCTGACCTGCAGAGGTCAGGCCCGGTGCGCGATGAAAAAATCTGACAATCCCTTTCCAGATTTCCTCGGTTGATGACAGATCTCACCAACTAAAAGAGGTTATTCTATCATAAGTCATGCGAGCGTTAAATGCTTCTCGGTGCCTTTACGGTAATGGTTCAGGGGTGGCTTACAAACCCCGTGAGCGCATATTTTTTAATGAAAGGGAGACAGTTGATATTTTGCGTTCGGTCAATGGTAGCCCAGGATTGCACAGCTTATTATAAAAGATTACGTAGACTTTAATGCAAATTGGCTTAAAAATAAATAAATAAAAGGTATCTGTAAACCCAAATTAGTGGAATGGAGAAGTGATGGGCTCACACTGCCTTCAAACTCGAGGGTTGGTGAACCCAGACTTGTTTTGTACGCTAGCCTCTGAATTCATTTATGGGATTCTCCGAAAATATGCTGGATGTTGGCCAAGGACTAATGTCATGAAAATGACGAGTGGGAGAAAAAGAAATGACTCAGCGTTTCCTGTTTCCTGCGGAATCGATTAGCATGCAATTCTAGCAATTTCCATGTGATGGGTACCGAGGGCCTCAGAGGCTTCTTGATCATTACCGACGGAGACTTACTATGTTCAAGCATCATCTGTGGTCGTTATAATCATTGTATTCGTGACTCGATGAATATGCAATGCCAACCCCAATCATAACCACTAGGATGTAATCTGACACAAGTGACAATTCTTTATACTAATTATATGAATTATCCTCGACGAATCCAAAATCTCTTTCACTTCGAAAATTCCATGCACATCTGAGATGAAAGGAAGCGAAAAGGAGTAACGTGAACCGGAAGTACTTGTTGGCTCCTTCTGAGGACAATGAGCTCTGTAGCGATACGAGAATAAACTTCATCGATGCCGTAATCTAATAGAGATTCGTATTTTTTCGCACAAGGGGAAACTTTATAGCCTTGGGGTGGATATTTTGTCCAACCCTCGTCAGACAAATATATCGTTTCCCATACGGTATTTGCCCCGATATATCCGTCCCCTTTCTTCCATGCATTCGTCGGCGCGGAGTGATGGATATTCCAGAAATTCGAGGACCATGATAGAAAGCCTATTGATTAAAAACTTGAAATCGAACAGTTTCGGTGAAAATTCATCAATGGTAATCTTGATTTTTTATCATTTATTTTTCCATGTTAAAACTCTCGGGGCCTATCAGAAGTTGTCCGATAAATTCCGCCATACACGTTGCCCTAGTACCAAACGCTGGCGCTTTAGAATTTAGCTAACGAAAAAAGGTTCGGCGAAGAAGCCACAGAACATGCCAAGTACAGAAGTGACTAGCATGCCAAATGGCAGTGGGCTCCATCATACCCCGAGTGCGTCTTCCTGCTGAAAGGGTGTAGGTGGAGATCGAGATCTCATTTCACTACGTGACTTCTTTCCTCCTGGGGCTACGTGAAAGCGAAAGCTGGAAGTATCGCTTGTCCCTTTCGGACGCATGGATGGCTCGATGGACCCTCTAGAAACTTTCGGATACTATGAGCAGTTGAGTGATGAAACTTGGCATAGCGGTAGTTCTAGTTTTGTAACCAGGAAAATTTTTCCATTTTCCATTTTGTTTTAAACTTTTCATCGAGTAAACAAAAAAGCACTGATTGAGCAGTTTTTATTTATTTATTTAGGGTTTGTTGTTCCAGAAAATCAGTTGAAACTCTGGGGATCCGTGAAATGAAACTTGGTAAAGACCAGTGAAGCCTACTGTTGGCAATTAAGTGTATCGTACGAAAGTAAGATTTGCGCGCCAAGACTCGAGCAACGTGATTGTCAGGTTGAAAGCTTGCCTGCTTCGCAGTGCTTCCACTCCTTCTTTCTCCTGTCCAGTCTCAGAAATGACACTCATAATCCACATGGAGCAGCAAAAGTCTAATTTCGCATACTTATTTCATCTTCCTCTCCCAGCTCCCCACAAAACACTGGGACTGAACGAAATGACTTGGTGCGACCCCCCCGCCTCTTCCCCAGGGACTATTAAGCGCGGAGAGATCTTATTTCACTTCTTTCTTCGACTTCTTTCTTCTTGGGTTTCGTCGAAGCGAAAGCGGGAAGTATACATTGTGTCCCAATAGAACCACCATCATTTAATTGCTGTTAATAACCAATAAATTATTGCGTGCCTTAAAATCTGCTCCAGATGTACTCAGAAATGCCTCAGATAACAATTGGTGAAAGACCTACAATCGTGAGGAATATGATGGACCAGAACTGCAGTGAGGCTTTATTCCATCGAATCGACATTGGCAATTAACGAAAAGTTAATTGGACCTTAACTCCATAATCTTTCCACATTCCATTCGTAATTCCTTAAGGATCATCCTGGAATGGCTCTTTGAAGCGACGTCAACTTGATTAGATAATGCCTAAGAGCAGCTTTGTTTTGTTTGTTTGTCTTTTGTTTGTTTATTTTATTTTATTTTTTTAATGACAGGACATGTGACGGACATACATGACAACGGACGCACTTTACATGATACAGAGAGGAAGGGGGTGTACGCTTGGCACGAGCACCACATCCGTATCGCAGTCCCTTAGGCTGGGACACCCCTCTACGGTCCTGTGGGTAGCCTTAGGGGCAGCTCATGGGTTACCTACGCCCATGAATGGCACGGATGACTTTTAAGGTGAACTGCACCCGTATCTCCTAGACGTGGCACACAGAGTGGCGTGTACGTCATCCCACGCTAAGCATGCACTCCCCAAGAAAGCAGGTAGGTCGCCTGTCGGTGGAAGAAGAGCCCGCCGCCACACGAGCTCGATCCCTCGCACTCCCGGGTTTCACTCGGAAGCCAGAACCATTCAGCCACCGAAATTAGAACAGCTTTGTTTGTTTGCATATAATAAATAGCTTAATAGCTGTCCTGTCATCATTTGCTAATTGAAGCATTGCTTCTTTATTATCTGGAAGTGATGAAGGAAAACAAATAGATAGGTTGCAGGAGGCAACCTAACGAATTTTTTCGGATAAGCTGAAGTTTATCCTCATGGATGGATGATTGTTATGTTTCGAAATTTCTTTTAAACTATGGGAGGTTTTGCTGTAAGATTTCGCAGAAACGTAACTTTAGGATTTGAAGCTGTCATTTGAAAATGATGAATGGGAGAACGATGAAAAATATTACAAAGGGAGAGAATGATCAACTTTGTGCACAGAGGAGACTATCACGACCTGAGTTGGCTTGTCGCCTGCTTCGCCAGTAGCTCTCCATCTGTTATCTCTGATGTGATACAACCCCCGCCCCCCCCCCCGCCCCCCCATCTTCCTGTTTCCGGAAGACACCATTTCACTACGTGACTTGTTTTTCAATTTTCGTATGATCTTCCAACTAGAGCGCTGCTCTCACGGGTCGTGGAAGTCATCATTAGAGGAGAAAGGATATGCACCGATGGATACCGTTCCTCACAGCCATTGTCTCGTAGCAGTAGGAAACAAAAGCATCTCAGGGCCATGCAGGTCTGACTTAGAATCTCTAATTTTTTTCTCGACTTGGAAATCATCCCTATCGTGTCCTTTCCATTCCCATAGCAAATAAGCAGTTTAGTGATAACTCAAAGCAGTTACAGGGTCCCAACCCTGCTATCGAGTTATGATGATTGAGCTTTGAGTTATGCGTGCTTTAGTGCAATAATTTCTCCATGGTCGCCTTTCCTTGGCTTCGAAGCACCATTAATACTGGGTTCATTATCCTTGCGTTTGGCTGCATCCGATTTGCTAACAGTCCATTTGGACTTTGAACAAGTGAAGAATTCCGTCCTTACACATTCGGTGAGAATTATGCACGGAAATGCGCATACTTACATGCCATGTTAGTCTCGAGATCAAGAGGTTCAAGTCATCAGCATATAAACGATTATCGGCCGCTATCAACCGGTACTGGAAAGAGACGTGGGCGATCGGGAATGGCTTTTTGCCGTGCAATGTCACGGCTTTTTATCGCACATGCGCTAGTCCTTTCACGGTTATCCGCCTCGAGGGCCCTCGACCGCTTTTACATAATTTGCATAATCCTCTTCCTGCCAGTCATGAGCCCCGAGCCGGCTCGAAAGGCTTTGAAAGCGAACTGAAGGATGTGCTGCGCTACCGAAAATCATATTCATTATCTTTTAATACGGATTAGGACCACCCTCTGGGTGAGATCGACAAGTGAGATCTATCGGCATCGACAAAAGTGGAACTTCATTGAAGTCCATTGACGATTTGCCTTCTGTCGAACAGGAAATGATTGATGCTCGCGAAAAGAGAAAACCTATCTCTTCCTGGAAGAAGACATTCAAGGAGAAAACCGAGGGAATTAATCCCCATTCACAAGGTCTCAGTCAGCATTGAAGAATGAATGAATGAATGAATGAATGAAGCATCTGTCTCGTAGATGAAAGAGAGAACCTGTAAAATAACTTCGCCTCTGCTTCTTCATGTCAAGTGCAAAAGGCGAAAGAGGAATCGAATGAGATTAAGCTTTCATCTGAATGGAAGCAGTGGGTTTACAAAGTATATATCTTCAAAGTATTCATCGCGCCATGAATAACGTTTGCGTATAGACTTGTCGCAGGAGCAGTCTCTTTTCTATCCTTAGGCCTTAAAATCCAAGAGCTTCATTATCAACGAAAGTCCTTGGAATCTCATGCTGAAAAACGTCTCGCATTTTCACACATTCCATTCGACCACAGAGTGCATATCGAAAGCGTTCTTACCTCTTGTTGAGTACAAAAGGACACAGGCACGCCTGGGCCTCAGAGAGCATCATGTTGCAAGGGCACTTGAGCGAAACAAGGACCGGAGGGATACTGTCGAGTAAGGACAGGTCCGCAGGGGGAACCGGGACCTCTCCACGAAGGGCGTTGTTCCCGGTAACCTGTTACAACCGAATGAGAATCCCCCCTGCATTCCATGCTCCAGAGCCCATCTCCCGCTCTGCTTCTTCTTCCTCCTCCCTTGCTCAACCGGAAGGTCCATTACGTGTTCGTGCCTCTCCCCTCACCCCGCGCCTGTCGAACCCTTTCGTGCCTGAATCATGAGGATTTATTTGCAATCGATACAGCATTTCGTGCCTGGCGTAGTGAAGATGAAAATGGCATACAAAACATCGATGAATGATCAGATAAGTCAAATGGGTGAGCAACCACAATAGAAGTGGAAAATAACGAAAAAATCGAGTCTCCCACCAATTTGCATTTAAATTGGTCGATGAAGAGTCTGGCTGGTTTGCGAGCATTGCAATCGAGCTGCGGCTAGTTGATGATGATAGCAATGCGACGACAAGATCCCCACCCGATATATCGTCCGTCATTTTTCATCTGCCCCCAATGATGATAATTAGTCAATTACCGTCCAGAGGAGGCAGGTGAATGGATGGCCGAATCGTCTGGATCCCGCTAGAAAATGGGTGGAGGGCGATCCTGAATTCCTTCTTCCCTAAAAATCCAGTTATGATTATGCGGGACTTTTTATGATGGCATCCCGGCAGGTCGCTTTGCCGACCAAGTGTATCGTCCATTCTCCATTCCCTTTTTTCTGCGGGAGATCCCGCAATCCTCCACCCCGCCCTCAGTCCAGGACGGAGCCTCTTCCCTGCGTTGTGTGCACGATCATGCCTTGGCTTGCCTTGATCATGCTTTGCCTTGCCTTGATCGTGCCTTGATCGATGAGACTGCTTCCGTGCTTTCTCTTCGGTGAGTCCTCGTGTAGAGCCCCTCGGGCATCCTTTCGGATCAAATAATTACCGTTAATCGATCCCTATCGATAATGATCGGTCGATCAGACATTCCATTCCTTTCGACTAGGGTACTTTTACGTCTGTGATGTATCGAAATAAGAGGAACTAATCGCGTTCGTTTCCATCGGGCGTAAATTATTTTGGTTCTTTCAAAATTTGACACGCCTCCGTTGGAATAAGATAAAGTTCCATCGATGCCAGTCGCAATGGCATCTTCGCGAGCGTGAATGAACAGATGCTATCGTTGGTATTCAGGCCTTTCCCTGGAAGCCATGGGCTCCGAGACGAAAGACGAACCCTGGTCGGTGGACCCAGACACCGTCCTGGAATCCCGGATGGAATCCCGGATGGCCGGCGACCCGTACTGGCCGTCTGGATACGGAGCCGCGAACCGCGTGGGAAGCTTCTCCCCGTTCTCGCTCGAAGGAGCCATCGCCAGCCTCAGCATCCTCGCGTTCGGGGCGTTCATCGTCATCTTCCTCGTGAACGTCCTCGGACTCGTCACGGGGCGTCGGCGTCGGCGTCGGTCCGTCGACGCCGAGCGGGACTTCGTCTTTCGTGTCGTCCAGAACCTCGTGGACTCTAGTAATCATTGGTTCGACGAGACGCTGTCTGCCGAAGAGTGATCGGTTACCGTTTCGCGTTACCATTCCTACGCGAGTGTGCCAGGAGTGCAGCTAAAGGCTTCGTGCAGTTTTTTTTTTTTATGTCGTGTTTTCCGGAGACTTCGTGAGAACCTTTTATTAGAACAAAAGTTTATTTTTTTTTCGCTTCGTTCTGCGTCCTCGATCTCTCCGTTGCTATTTTTGACGATATATTTTCCGAGCATCTCTTTTTTTTTTCTGATGATGTATTCCCTTGCTTCGCCACGAGTCTTGTCAATAAAAACACCTCCCGCCGGGCACGTCCACGTAGTTGGAACCCGAGTGTAAAAAATGATGGATCGGCGCTTCTTTGCGGGACCGAAGCCGCGCCGTGCGAGCCGTTACGCGAGAGATTAAATCGTAAGTAGGTAATCGCGTTGAAAGACGCACAAATGGCCAACAAGAAATAAATGAGCAAATAAAAGCGAAATCAATCAACTGCGACCAAGTACAAAAGCGAATGAAGAGTTGCTATTTTGCATATTCTCTTGCAGTTTCCGCAGTATGCTTGGAATATTGATGCGCCGAAGACGAAGACGGATGACGTTTCAAATTAGCGAGCCAAGAAAAGAATGTAACGCACTGGGATGTACTTTTATGAAGTACATCCCAGTACCTATGGTACTGGATGTGCTCGCTTCCTCGAAAGTTGAAGGGGTCATGAGACATCCACGACCCTGGTGAAAGCCTCATCCCCTTTCCGCTCATGCCCCCGGAAGAATATATTCATGAGAAAAGAAAATGAGAAAAAAAAAAAACAGGAAATAAGTACGGAAGTGAGCGGCGAAACGAATGCGATACGCTTCCATCCCCGAAGAAACGAAGAGATGGGGAACCGTCACGAGACGGACATCATGCAGACGCATTACGCATGATGCATTACGCATGATGCATGATGCATCATGCATGATGCACGGCTCACTGTGCGAGAGGCCCCGAGATGAAAGCGAGTCCCATGTACCAGTACCCTTCTTGCCCTTGTACTTTCCATTTATCTGGCGCGCGAGGAACGCACTGGGCTCGCCGGGCGTGTCTTACCCGTTCCTCTACGTTGTGAACTCGCGAGTTCCGTGCAGAAATGGCAAATCGGGTTCAGGAAATTCCCTACTTCTTGTTTCGACCTGTCAGATCAATTTCGAGTTGATTACCGGTAGAAAGAGAAAAATTGCATAATTTTATTGGTATATTCTTATTACAGTCATCCCCCGACGCGCTCGAAAGCTTATAACAGGCTCACCCCCGCCTTAAAACCGCCCTCGCGAGCCGCCATCCGCGAACGCCATTATTTATACAAATGCGCTCTTTTGCATGTAAATCCCCGCGATATTGCGCCAAGTAATAAACCTGCCCCGGCCATTCCTTATCCAGTATGTACGTAGCTAAATATATGTTGGCTGTAGACTGTCCACCCGGTCGCGTTAGAGATTGTGGGACCATGACAGACGATTCTTACCCGTGGAAGGGATAGTTCATGGGAAAATATAGTACCGGAGGAGATGAGAGGGGGAGGGGGAGG